>KB672183.1:0-18526 GCA_000349105.1 Anopheles epiroticus | reverse complement strand
TTGCCGCTCATCCGCCCGAGGGGTTGGGTTTCCCCGTGTACCCAAGCTTGGATCTGAGCAACAAGTTACCGTTCTGCACGACGTGGACGTATTGAGTAGGAGTTGAGAAGGAGAGCCTATAGTAGCCTTCTAGAGGCGTCGGATCCAACCCTTTTACAGAACAAAACTCATCATCATTGAATTGAAGATAATTTTTTTGAGCAGAATAATAGTACTTATATTTATGCAATATATTTTCCTATTTTTATACTATACCTTATAGATTTAACAATAATACATAATTCAAGTTTATCATTATTGCATTATTCTTCTAGCTTAATCTCCTTAAACATCTTTTTTATCCATTTTTTATTAAGTCTTCCTGTAAGCTTCAACACTCTACGCCTATCTTTGAACAGTTTAAATGCTTGTTGGAAAACGTCCTTTTTCTCATTTATAATAAAGACATTTTCCTCTTGTCAAATAGCTAAATCGACCACAGTAAAAAAAAGTATCGACACGCTAATAAAACTTTCCCATTTAAAATGCCATCAAGCAAAGCAAACCACTCAAATTTCAAAATAGCCGTTGCTAAAACGCTAATCGGCACACTCCTTCCCGTCCGCTCAGCACACCACTCCCCGGTGCCCGTTCATTCGTTCGTTGCGAAAGTAATCACATTGTAAACACTGGTCTCTAGTCTCTTTAGTTGGGTCGGGCACACCCTCGCAAATCGAACCGCGGAGAGGAAAAACATGTCAACCCTGGAGGGAACCGCTACCCGTCTCTTCCAGTTTTGTCTCGCTTGAATGGAAACGGGGAGGAAAACCATATTTTCGGGGTGGCAAACGGTATGTTGGCATAGCAGCACATCGAAGCAAATAAGCAAGGGAAGGGGGGAAGGAATCGGGGTGGCGTCTTGAGGGAAAAAAGGACAAGAAAGCCGTTGAATTATTATGTCGCGGTGTGATGCAAATGGCTTTTGATTGAACGTGCCACTAGTTGGAAAATTGACGAATTTCTCATCTACTTGCTTTTCCCGTAAGATGTGAGAAAAGAGTGATGAGAGTGTGATTGTTATCATGTTTGAAATGCACTTTTCATTCTTCCTACGCTGTTTGTGCACTTATGTTTAGCAACATCCATTCACGGTGGAACTGATATCCTTCCTCGTTTCTTTACTTTCTGCCCAGTGGCTTTGCATCATTTGGTTTCATTTTGCATTATTGTTCACCTTTCACGAGGTTTGTTGACCTTTATGGTTCGCCACGTGACCAGTTGATGGATTTATTTTGTTTTTCTGCTCTCGGCTTGAGTGCGTGAGGGGTTGAAGGGGAGTAGAGCTGCCCCGATTTGCTGGTAAAAATCGCACAATTTAGCGATACACAGGAAATTAAATTTTCGTTTAGCACATAAATGGCTTTCCACTTTTCACCTTGCAGTGGGCGCAAAACCCATCACTCCCACACCCCTCTTTTGCCGAGGGTGCCGAGGGGTGTGCGTGTGTGTGTGTGTTTGGCACGAAAATTGCATTTCTGCTCAATCGTTCATAAGCGGAATGAAATATGAGACCTATTTATAGCGCTGCACTCACCGTGACACGTGCCGTGCCTGAAAAGGTAAGCTTGTTTGGTTAATATTCTTATTATACTTGCGAGTGCAATTTAAAACCACCAGACAAGAGGGCATTGTGAAGGGGGTGGTGGGGTAGTTTTTAAAAGGATAACACTTTAATCGGAAACAGTGTCTAGGACTTGTTTTATGCTTTGCCAATGGTTTTGATGCGTTGTTTGTTTTGTTTTTTTTTCTTCGTTGTTTTAAATCTATGTTTTTGTTGATTTTTTTTTTATTTTATTTTTTTGATAATAAATTTACATTAACCTGTTTTACCTGTTTTAGAATAAAATAAAATTATTTACTTTTTTCGTGTAATTTTGCATTTATTGTAACGTTTTCTAATGGCCAGAGTTTCAATAATTTGTTTATATTAAATATAAAAAAGATGAAAATATCTTTTAAAGAGCGCTTGGAAAAGTGTTAGTAAACTTTAAATGAAAACAAACGTCTTGTTTTGTGACGTACGAAGCCAAATCATAAGAAATTGTTTTTTTAAATTGTAAACAAGTGGTTCTTAATTCCTACCAATATTTATAAAATAATAATTGTAAAAATACCTAAACAAAAAAAAAATACTACGTTACGAATTATTATGCAGAAAGGTTAAAAGTTATAAAATGTTTCTCATTGCATACTTTCAGGCGTTTTGATGAGAAGTACATGTTTGTCAAAACCTACATTTGTAGTAAAGTTTCTCAGCAGAGTGTTACAATAAAACAATCAAGCAATCTATAGAATAATCTAGTTAAACAAACAAATAAACAAACAAGCAATCTATAGAACAATCTAGTTTCTTCTATTATTTAAAGACATAGACTGAAAAATTGGCACATAGTTATACAAAACATGTTTAAAAAACATGTTTTTTTAATCAATTTTTTTTTTAACTTGGCCACCGCATGGGCCATTCAATTCTAATTTGATATTCCTTTTACATACCCTTTCACTGGTAGTTTTCGTAAATAAACTCCAAAATGGTTCGGCCTAAACAATCGCCCTATCGTCAGATCAAAGCCATTCGCTCAATATGGTTCTGCAACGAACGTCACTGATTTGTCATAAAAAAACTACACAAGGAAAAACTAACAGCAGTTCAACGATCTGCACTGGGCCCTCGCTCCTGCAAGCGTCACCCACCGTCCAGATAAGAGGAAAATATTGTTTTGCTCAAATTGGTACGAAATCAGCGATCTGAAAACATCGTCACGGACAAACAAATTTTAGTTCTCTCCTCTATTCGTTCCACTTGTTCAATTCATGGGCAAAGAAAATGCGTAAAATATGACCGATGTTATAGTTGCCGCAGAGCGGAGGGCGTGTGTAGCAAAATTGTCAACCTCGGGAGGGTCGGTCGCCGTCCGAATGTGCTGCCGATTGGTGGTAATAGGAGGTTAAACTGTTGGTTTAGATACATTCGATAGTAAGGCACTGGCCGTTGTCGATTTCGCGCTCTCTCTCTTTTTTTCTCTCTCTCTCTCTCTCTCGGTTCACCTTCACTTCATCTTTGTGAACGGTAACCGCAAACATTGAGTGTAACTGAAGTGTACTTAAATGGCAATTTTTCCTGCCATTCGTCCTTTTGTCCCTTGCCTTCCACGCTAAACGCCAATCGTGTGATGCTTGCGTGGTGAAAGCAGTATCCTTCTTCGCCGCCTGCTTCGATACAAAACATTACGATGGTGAAATGAATTATGTGTGCTGTGTGTTTCGCGTTTCGTTTCGGGTGACTGCCATGGTGCTGAAAGGGAATTGGGTTGCCAATGGGAAATGGAATTAGATTCATACGTGTTTCTCTAACCGATTCATAAGTTGGGTTAAAAGGTGGTATGAGTCACCGTGACAGCCACTGAAAGCGCTCAAGATTGAAGGAAAGGGAATGAAGAAAGGAAGGTTGCCAAACACAACTCAGAATCTCAAAAAGTAATCACTTTGGATTTCTTCGATAATACAAACTTATTTGCTAAAGAATATTCAATTTTTGCTTCATGTTCTTTATTACATTCGTGTTTTTGGCTGTTTCAATAAAAGGGTTAAAGTTAGATTAAAGAAATAGCTTCGAAAATATCCTTCTGACTCATAACTGTTTACAAGCGTTTATCCGTTTATCTTTCAATTATTTATAAGTTCATTTTGTGATATCTGTATTTCTGAGTAACTTTTTCTTTAAATTTAAAAAATCATAATCGATTTTAATTCATTTGGTTGTAATTTTCTTTCATTTTACCCTTTCTGTTTAATTTATTTGTATGTAGAACGTTTTATGCATCGATGCCACTAGTTAAGCTTTTGTTTTGCTTAGTTTCGTGTTTTTAATCTTATTTTGTTATGTGTTTTTGTTTATTTTTCAAGATTTTTATTAGCCACATATTTATTAGTCATAGCATCAATTAGTCTGCTTTTTGTTATTTTTAACTATTTTTGTATTTTTTTCATTAGTTTGGATTTTCTTATCTTTTGCTGAGGATTTTTTTAAAGTAACGAGTTGTGCATTTTTTATTTTATTTAAGTCTAGTTGTAGTCTAGTTGTACTTTTAGTTTTTCATTTTCTTAAACATTGGCGTTCTACATTATACGTTTGCTTAGTTACATTCTTTTAGTTTTTGGCGTACACTGTTTTTTTTTTAATTTCCATATTTATTATTAGCTAGTTACAACTCCAGCTCAATATAAAATCGCTATATTTTTTCATTTATTATACAGCATTGCCGAAAACTTGTGCTTTAGAGAAAGGGCAAATAATCTTACTGCTGAATTAGATTCCAATTTAATTCTATAGTAACCTCGTACAATGGTCAATCACTGACAGTTGCTTATAGAAACTGATAAACATCATTGGCCCTTTATATGATCCCCTTTACAGGAAGCAAAGAAACACCTTTCACCTAATAATGCAAACAATAGCTGTCACCTAGGACACCCACAGTTCGAGCTGCTTCATATTCTTTCAGAACGTCCCAAACACTTACAGAAGAATTTGTCCCTCCTGCGTGTTCCCTTTCAAACGGTCCGGATGTTTACAATCTTTACATTTTCGCACGCTCGACCGGCCACAAACAACCTCCGTCCTCACGCAACAATACGCTTCCCTTGCAGCCCATTTCGCAAAAAAACATTCTTCGACACCCTAACACACCCACTACGTGAGTTCTTTTCTTTCTTATAAATTTCTTCCCTCTCTCCCGCCCAGGTTTGGTAGTCAACGGTTTCATAAACGTTGTCATCACGACGATCGAGCGGCGGTTCGGCTTACGTTCGACGCAAACTGGCCTGGTGGCCAGTGGCTACGACATTGCGTCCTTCCTGTGTCTGGTGCCCGTGTCGTACTTTGGCGGCCGGCTCGGTGCCTCGAAACCGCGCTGGATCGGATGGGGCGTAGCGGTGATGGGGCTCGGTGCGTTCGTGTTCGCCTTGCCACACTTTCTCGTGGGCCAGTACCGGGCGACCAACTCGGAGCAGAACGTGTGCACGTTGGCAACCGCGCTGATGGTCAACGGTACGGGTGCGTCCGTGGAGGCGCTAACGGAGGTAGGTCCCTTGTATAGGACGAAGGGGGAAATTCGATTTGGTGTGCAGAAAGGTCAAGTTCTATTGTATATCGTTTAATAAAAAGAAAAGCATGGTGAGTTAAAGGTGAGTTCAACAGGTAAAAAGCAAACTGTCGTATAATAGTTTAGCAGACAATTGTAGTAAGTAGTTATGAAGGTGTACAGTAGTGATTACAAGAAACGATTTTAGCCACTTAGATTAACTTTTCTTCGATTTAATTATTGTGACAAAAAAAAATTCATATATTTATTATTGACTGTTTCCTCAATTTTATTAGTATCACAGAGTTTTCTTAATACTTTTCGAATGAGAGGGGATCAATTTAATGTTCATACAACTGTTACTTGTTTGAGTATCATCACAACACATTTCTCATCTGTTAAGGATCAGTGAGAACTCTTAATTTTCCGTATGTTTTTTATGTAGAATTTCATATATATTTTAATGCGTTTGGTTTAAAAATGAAATTTATTAAATAAGAACAAAATTTTACTCGGTCAGTCATTTCGAGGAAAAATCAGGATATTTTATGAGTTGTAAGTAGTTGAACTCCAAAGAGGAAGCGGCTCAAAACAAATTCTCGCGGTAAAAAGTTTTCCCTCTGAAAATAAATGCCGTTTACTTACGTTTAACTATTGTTCGGTTACAATTATGCTTACTATAACTCTCTATCAACATATTTGATGGACTTTTCTGCAACAGTTGTCTCAGATTTAGTAAACATTAGGATTTGCTCGTTATTAAAATTTAAATTAACCTTAAATATCTTTCTCGCTTTAAACATAGTTTGGAACATATAATACGTTCGTTTAATCTTTTTTTCGTCATTCTAATGTATATAGACTTTGGAATGACTTATGTTGTCTTATTTAAAAAAAATATAATTAAATCCTCACACTTTGTACCTAGGCTATTGACAGCCATAGCAAACTGAAAAGCACTCACTAATTAGATAGCAAAAAGGCACACTTTCCCGACATGTTTCCCTTCCGGGCAGATCCGACCGACTTTATTCACCTGTACAGATACATTGTTCCTGCTACATGGATGTAGTCTAAAAAGCAAAAAAGTTCCTGTTTTGTACTTTCCCTTGTTTTTGATTTACTTTTTCTCTCTCTCTCTCTCTCTCTCTCTCTCGCTTTTATAATCTTGTTGTAATCCCGTACTGCTTACAGCTGGCCGGCTGCAACCATGATACGGTATTACCGCCTGTGGCAAACGGTGGACAAGGCCCGAGCTCGCCGGACGGTGAAAATTTGTCGTGGAATGTGTGGTTCTTCTTTACCGCCCAGCTGCTTCTCGGTGCCGGTGCATCGCCACTCTACACGCTCGGCGTTACCTACATCGACGAGAACGTCTCGAAGAAAATGTCTTCCGTGTATTTGGGTGAGTAGCGTGTGCTGTTGTTGGTTTTGAATAAGATGTGGCCTATGAATGTCTACCCGTCCCGGATGCATTTGCCGTCCCATAAATATAGGTACAAAGCTCCCAAAGGCAATGCTTCTTGCACACGCAATTTAAAATATGCTACACCCGTCACTGGGAGGCTTCACCCGTTACACCACTTTGGCCTACATTGGCACCCCACTCGCCCCAACGCCTACAGAGCGCCCAACAGTAAGCTATTCGCAAATGAACACCATAAATTACTCACCGTATAATCTTGGCGACTCACACACTTCTGCCGCCGACCGCTTCGGCGAAGCGCTGCGGAGGGCAACCCTCCCGCTGGAGGAGGATCAAAATATTTTGCAATCACTTCTGTCAAAATAAATCATCTGATTGTGAAATTAAACGACGATCTAGGTGGAGGGAATAAGAGAAAAGGAGCTGAATCGTGGTGGAAGCCTACAAACCAAATCATGCCCACTTCTTTCCCGGAAGAAAGAAGCTATCGGGGAAAACATTTCCTTTCCCGGCACGGGGTGGGATGAACCACAAGGATAGTTATTCTGTGATAGCGAAGGAACAAACGACTCACGCCTTTTAGGGACGCTCTCTTTCAACCGACAGTTGGAGGGTTTTTGCCCCAGCTTTGTCAAGTCTTTGTGTTACGACGCTTGCAACAGAAACTACGTGCTGTGTGTGTGTGTGTGTGCTGGGAAGGGGGCATGTGATCAGGCGGACGATAAAAATGCGTACATCTTCATCATAATTTTATTAGCTTCCTTTTATTAACCCCGATGAAATGGTGTGTCAAAACGGTTTCGCATATGGCTCGATGGCGCGTGAATGGAACGTGAACTGAAAACGAGGGCAAGAAATACGCATAGAGATGCATTTTTATGGGAAAAAGTAGATACAAAGGATGATAATCTTGGAACAACGGTAATGTTGTAGAATTTGGTGTATGGAAAAAGAAAATGAAAGTGAAATGGAGCAAAGGAGTTAAACAATAGATAAACTCGAAGATTATAAATATTACTCTGGGAGTTACAATAATGTTCAAGTTCTTACAACTCGCTGGGAGCTGCAAGTTCTTGAGGGAGTTAGAAGTTACGTTTAATAGAGAGGAAAGATCAGAACTAATTTATCATACCATATAGTTGCCAATGAGCATGTAAAATATGTGTAATATGTATATTAGGTCGTTGATTTAATTATTATAGCTTTTAATAGCTTTAAATCCGTAACAGGAGGAAATCCAGGAGGAAATCCAAGCAAAGCGTTGGTTCGTTCATTCGCGCGATTTGTCTGCTTGTTCATAGAGAAAGAGATAATGTGTCCTACAACCATAGTACAATCATCACTTTTTCGAAAACCATCATCAAACTGTGGTCAGATCTTATTCATTCTTCCCAACTCAAATGAAAAATACTACGTAATAAGCTAGATAACTTATAATTCGTCGCAAAATACTAAACTACAAAAAAAAACATAATCTGAGACCAAGAAGAGACTGTTAAAAGCATGTTTGCATTGCCAAGGACATCTCGTTGCTGGCTGGTCATGTAGATAATAAAGTCATATAAATGACTTCGTACAAATCTGGGATAATGTATCTTGTGAGCTGCGATGTTTTACAAATGTGAAATTGACGAGAAAAATAGAAATATTTGATGTGCTCTGATTTGGACAACTCCACACAGCGAAGAGATGTCGAGACACTCATGCCGTACAAAGAGAATCGTCAGGAGTAATACACCTTGTACTGTGTACCAGAAACTTGGAATCGAATCGATGAATCATTGAAGCGATTTGTACTTAAATTCACAGGTTTAGTGGTTTCATATGAATATCAGAGCTTTTAAAGATACTTTTCATGGAGCTCCATTATACATTTTAAGGACTTGGGACATGAATTTCATGTTTGTAGGATGTTGCTATCTTAGGCATTCAAGGTAAATGTATTCTCCGGAATCTTTTCAATTTCATATATAGAAAGTATAAGATAAGTAAGTATATTGAAATAAACCTTCACCAAGATGAAAATGTGTTTCATCGGAAAAGTTGATATTTTAGGGTAAATCAGCATCGATTTAAAGTCGATCGAGAGGCCCACTTTGTGAAACATACACACAGCTATTTTCGTTTGGCGAAATAACAATACTAATTATCTGTCAGATCTGTCGTGACAGCCGCCAGACTCAAAATAAGCGGTGGCTTAAAAAACAGTTAAATGGCGGACCCTGTATATGTTTTAGAGCAACGTCAAACTTTGCTTTTCAAGGGATTGGTTTGCAACAGATCAACCGATAATGTTAACCTTCAATTGCTACAGATTTTTCGTATACATCCTTTTGTTGTGTACAGCACAAATCCGTTTAAACTCCCTTAAATGACCCTCTTTTGACGCAGCTGCCGTCTATTGCTGCATTTGTGCCTTCGGGTGGAAAATTTCACATCAACTTTTTTCACCATTTCACAAACGCCACTTACGGCTGTCGTGCGTTCGGACTGAAGGCATTTCAATTGAGTGGGGCACTTCTGCGCGTGTGTGTGTGTGCATACGAAGCGATCGAATTTCAATCGTATGCATTGGGAATCCGGGTGGGTGATGGAAAAGCATCAGTGATTTTTCTGCTGAAAACCATCCAACGAACAGACGGGAGGGACGATAATTTGTACACTTGGTCAGGACCGTTCGATTGATTAGATTTGTCTTGCGTTTTTTTTTTCGCCTCCTTTCCCTTTCGGGAAGGGTGTAGGGCACGGCGTAAATCTATTTAGTGACAAAATGTGAGCGAGATAAAAGGAACAATTGAGCCGGTGAGCACACAGTAGGCACTGGAAGGCAGTGCCAGTGTCAGTGGAGTTGATTGATTTTTGATTGAAGGTTTTGAAGCCAATGGTGTCGCTTTTCCCTCCCAAAATGCGCCATGTTTTTGAGAGGGGACAAAAATTGGGACAATGCTTTATGAGTTGAAATGCTGTGCTGTTTATGAAGAGCATTTTGACAAAAAAAAGATGGCAAATAAAATAATTATTAGACATTTAGAGTTCACTTTACGATGTAAAAAAACCGGAAATTAAAAATGTGCTTTTAACTTTCTAAACGTTTGCATACTAACCGTGTTAACCTTCACCTTTTCCCCCAGGTATTTACTACACGATGGCAGTGGTTGGACCGGCTGCCGGCTACGTCATCGGAGGCCAGCTATTGCTCTTCTACACCGATATGTTCGTCGTCGATGCCACCACGTAAGTTTCCCGTACCCAATTTCCCTACAGGGCGTACGTTAAATGCGAGAGGAAAAGCGGGTGGAAAAATATTCATAAGCATCGAAAGACTGATCTGCTTTTAATCCACTTGTTTTCTCACCCTCATCCATCATATCGATAGCTCGGTTGCCTTTACTTTCTGTATCGCTTTCCTCCCGTTTTTACTAAAAACAATCCATAGAAGAACAATGTTGCAGGAAATGTGCTGCATCTAATATTAATAAATTCAAATTATGTGGAAATTTCGTCCCTGCTAGATCGTAACGTTTATCGTTCAGGTTTGTGGTGAAATGGTCCTTCCGAAACGGGAAGGATGAGCAGAAAATAGTCTGCACGTACGTTCCGGACGGCCCAAACAGGGCATGTACAGGGCTAAAAACTACTATTTTGTATTTATAGCGTATGTGCCCCCCCTTTTTACGGCAGATATGACAGATTTATTAAAGCCACATAACACCTCAGACAAGGTAACATCTTGCACGTCTTTTCGCCTCATCTATGGCACCGTTTTGGGACTTTTGTGTCGAGGCTTTATCATGCCCCAAAAAAAAAAATGTCCACATTCTGTAACCCCAATCTCAGAACTCGCTGGCAAAACTGCATAGCCAGTGCGTCACAATACAGCATGCCGAACGAATGCGGCAGAGGCAGCGGTCGGGCACGATATTACGCCGGCAGCGCTTCATTGGACTCATTACGGGCGTCGTGGAGGGAAATGGTTCATTTCCTTCAGAGATCATAATGACTGGCGTCATCCTGCCCGGTGGGTTGCACAGGCAGGGAATGAAATTTGGGCCAGTTGGCGTGAGTACGCTGTAGTCGCTGAGTTCTTTGAGAATATACGTTATTCTAGGTAAGGTAGCAAATAGGGGTTTTCCTTTTTCACACTCTTTATTTGTTGGATGCACATGGAATGCATTATTTTCGAGTCACTGCTTTACTTTATAATTTAAATAATATAAAGTACAAATAAAGAGGTATAAGTCTCTTTTCCTTGCAAATCCACACCGTCCCTTTCTCTTCTCAACATGCCAAAGGGCAAGAAACGAACCCATCCTGTTGCTCTTCCTACTTGCAGAGGGAATGTTTTTGCCATGTCACAACACATCATACCTTCGTCTCCTGAAGGCAAAAGAGGCAATGATCGATCTTGTTCCATCGTGTGTTCCACCCTTCCCCTATGCCAGGTTCATGCCGGTGCAATGCGCGTTGTTGGGCGAGTAAATTGTGTTTGCGTCGTTTCGACAACGTTGTTGTTAGAGGAAATGTAGCAACCTTCTTTCACCGGTGGTGCTACAGGTGGAACTGGCCCGAGCAAGCTCGCACTGCCGGATCACTGCTGTCGGAGCATTTCCATAATAAGCAATTCGTTATGCTGCGGTAAAGGTAATAAGCATTTTTGCATAGTGTTGTAGTGTTGTGGCTGGTAGAGGGAAGCGAACATGGAAAGCCAAAGAAAAGTATGAAAAAGAAAGAAAAGCATGTGAGAAATGCTTGTGGCAAAATGATATTCACAATGGCTTTTTTGTCATATTTTACCGAGATTTCTTTAAAAAAATAATGTTTCGTTTTGCTTTACTTTTTAAATGGAAGACAGTTCACTGTTTGAAGAATGTTGGTTACTTTTTGTCTTTATGACTTTATGTCTTTATTTATCTATATTTGTCCATCTATCTTTTCCATGAAGCTGTTATCAAATAACTCAAAAAGTGAAATGATTATGATTGTTTTATAAAAAATGTAAAAATTCATATATTACATTCGTGGAATATACTTTTCCATGTCAATTTATTCTTTAATTGCTATTTCATAAGTTTATTTGAAGCTTTTGCTTTTGCATTTTGCTTTTGTTTAAATTTTTATGTTTGCTATTCGTGCAGCTATAGGTAAAAAACTGGCAATTATGTAAATTAGAATATGTTGAATATTTTGTAAAACTGGTAGAAAATTTAAACTTTTGTAATGCATGTTCTATACAAACAAAGAACAAAAAGTAGTGCATAAAATGTGCAAAAGCAAGTAGGTTTGCTGTGGTAAGGGATGTTCCGACCAGATAAATAAATTGTCTCTTTACGTCTCTAAAAAAACCTTAAAAGTATTCATTATAATGAATATGCCATTTTTAAGGAATAATACTTTTTCACACTTGTATCTAAGAACAAAACGGTCTTACAAATTACATTAAGGTAACTTTAGGCCTTTCAACCTTGAGAGCTGGCATACTGCCAACAAATTACATTATATTTAGCATAATTTATCGTATAAATATTTCATTTTATCAATCAATTAGTTTTATAATAAAAAAGTCGATATTAATTTTCCAGTATAAATATTAAACACATATTGCATTAAAATTGAAAATGATGGTTCCTAGTTTCATTAAGAAGTGTATATTTTCTTATTCTTACAGAAGTATTAAAATACTTGAAAAAAAAAATACTACAAAAGTGCAATAAAGGATATGATTTAAAGAAATTAATTTATAAAATAGTAACTGCCTTTACAACAAAATAAAAAAATACAAAAACATCAATATACTTAAAAACATACTTAGCAATCTGCAACCAGCTAGTTTTAACGTTAAATTTAACTTAAGCGAACGTGTGACACAATGCCAGCGAGCAAACACACATTTGTTAAACGAATTTTAATCGGTTTCCCCCCTACGAAAAGATGGATTGCGTCGGTGTTCGATCAACCCAATGATTGATGATCACCTGTGTGCTGTTAATTAAAGCACCCGGTACATTTTCTCCGATTGAGCGAAGCACGTGAAAATGCACACCGACACTTCATTACCCTACCGCCAAGACACGGTGTCAAATTCGCTGCATTTTAAAGCTGCGTTCGTTCATTTGGCTACCGCCGAAAACAATTGATCGATAAATGAAGCAACCCGAACGGAACCAAAATCCCATTTGTAATCCATGGGAAAAGTTGATTTTAATGAATGGAAAACGTCACCAAAACCCCGCGCGCGGAGGTTTTTGTTTTTCGCGCGTGAATACACATTTTCCGCAGTGGTGCAACCGTACGAAAAAATAGTCAGTTAAACTCTGGACAGGCTGGGAACAGGATTTCTATGGCACAGCGTTTGGAGGTACGGGCTAGTATGTGTGCATTTATCATTTTTTAATTGTCTTTTCTCCCGTGAGTTTTCCTAGTTTTGCACCCCTTTCACTGGTATGACTGGCCGGTGAGATTTGCCAAAACCCCACACATATCCCGCACGGTCATTTTGTCTGACAGGGAATAAAACTAAGCTTATAAACGTACGCCACAGTCTAGTGACTCGGAACAGCAAGACCGACACACACACACACACACAGCCACGGTGACAATATTGCCATTTAAACCGGTGTGCACCATTGTCCTTGCACCGTCCTTGATGCTCGCGCCGGAATGAAATCGCAATGGTAACTACGATTGTAACCATCGCAACAGTGAGCAATCGCGGGAAAAAAGAGGGACAAACTCCACAACGTGACTGCTCCACCGAACACAGCCACGGGAATGTTGAACAATGTGTACCGCTTTTACCCGTGTCGGATGGGAAGAAATAGAAACGTTACCGCACTGCCCAGGATATCCACCATTAAAATCGAGTTTTTATCTCACCGTAACCTTTTCTCCCGCACCCTGGGTCAAAGCAACGGAAAAAAGAAACCCCTAAAACCGATGAAAAACCACGCACTTGTACCGTTTCACACAGTTAGTGTTTGTCGCACCCATTCAGGGGGTGGCAGGATCACGTGGATACGTACTATATTATTCTATTTATTAACCTTTTCCCCCGGTTTTTTTTTTCTTATTTGCTACCCACTTTCTCCACCAACAGACTGGGCCTGACGCCCCACAGCAAGGTATGGGTCGGGGCCTGGTGGATTGGGTTCGTTTTCATGGCAGCGTTCTGCTTGCTGCTGGCCGTGCCGATCCTCGCCTATCCGCCCGCCCTGCCCGGCTCGGAAAAGCTGCAGAAGGTGTCGGAAGCGCACCGGGGCGACGACGGGGACGGCGAGCGGAACCAGGAAGCGTTCACCAAGATCAAGCAGATTCCCCGGGCGTTGCTCGCGCTGCTAAGGAATCCGACCTTCTTCTTTCTCAACCTGGCCGGCGCTTCCGAGGGGCTGGTCATCTCCGGGTTTGCCGTCTTTCTGCCGAAGCTGATCGAGAACCAGTTCAGTGTGACGGCGGTCTGGTCGGCGCTGCTGATGGGTAAGTGTGAGATCGTTGGGGTGGGGTCGCTAGGCAGTGGGGAGGTAGACATTGTTTCCATTACTTTTTATTTCAATTAACAATATGGGTTCGTAAACAGTATTTTGCTTCTTTTGGAAGTTGTGGCCTTAATATGGCATTGGAGATACTAAGCTAAGCTTCTGTAATAAACTTCTCCGATCGTGATCTAAATTTGTTAAAGTGAGGCCTATGATTCGTCCATTTTTCTTCTTATCATAATTGCACAACAAGCTGCGCTTGTTGCGCCCCGCGCACAGAAAACGTCTGGAGATCCCTAGTTTACAATATTAGTGAAGCTTCTTCACCTCTGTAAAGCTCTGCTATGTAGTGGTGTTAGGAAACTGAAATCAGTTCTTTAATAGAAAAGGGGATTGGATTCAGAATCATTTTTAAAAAGTATGTTTTTAGGTAGGTTATTTTTCCATCCTCTTTTGAAGCTTGATATTACCAGAACCACTAGAAACTTTATAGACCAAAAGTTATCCTTCAATTGAATGAGGTCACACTACCAAAACATGGCTTTATTCTCTACTTTACACATAGGTGGTAGACCATGGGAGTTGGGTATCCTTTTTGTATTAAGGAATCTTTCCACATGGCAAAGAAGTTCCGATTAGTAGGATAGAACCAGTTTTGAATTATTTACAGGAATTGGAATCGATTCTCGAGTAGCCATCAGAATTTATTCCAGAATCGGTTTTGGAATCGATTTATGGCTCAGCATCGCAACCGGAGTCGATTCCGAATAAGAAATCGGAACCGGTTGGCTCTCATTCTGAACGCCCACCAATGCTGCAGAGACTTCTGACGGTGAACTCAGTGAATTATTCCTGCTGTGGGTGTTTTCTCTCCTAAAAGTCTCTCCTAAAAGTTTGATCATTTTTTTGATAACGGTGGTAGCATTTTTCGAGAAATAAAACAGTTTGAATAAAATATCTTGATAGCACCTTGATAACCGGGACATCCCATAACCATGTTCCGAGTTTTGATGTGTTCCCCATATGTGGATGTTGTGTAAAATCAGAGTAATGCAAGATTGCCTCGGGTTTTCCTTAGAGGCATTGAAACAAAGAACCTCAGAATAAGTTCACAATAAAGTAGACACTGAATATATCTTTTTAAAGTCTAAGTATAACTATTGTACAGCATAGCTCAATTAGGTCTTATAATTTCTGAAGGAATGCTAGGAAACCACACGTTGCCCTTGTTTAGGATGACAGCAAATCGTTTCTGATCAACAAAACCGATATCGCTCAAGGTATGGGTGAATAAACATTCAAGAAGTTTCTGTGGCTTTTAGTTTTTACTAACAAAGAGTGAAGATGGGAATCGATCTACGTCTAGACTCTGAACCCATT
Organism: Anopheles epiroticus; assembly: GCA_000349105.1. NCBI lineage: Eukaryota > Metazoa > Arthropoda > Insecta > Diptera > Culicidae > Anopheles > Anopheles epiroticus. The sequence goes on along the minus strand of KB672183.1, from coordinate 3,128 downwards.
ACATCGTTAAATGGATGCTATGAAGATAATTACACGAGTGAATAAGCTCCTAGATAGATCGAAGGAGATGTTTAAGTAGTAATGAGCTGCTCTTTAACCTTCAATGTCGTTTTTTCACACTGGTTTTAAATTTCGTTATCTTGAATTTGTTATCTTGAAGATCATAATGCTCCAAAGATTAAGAACTTTTAATAAGAATGTAGCAATCACACATCTCTTCAAGATTTTCTTCCAGAGTAGATCTTTTCGAGATCTTTAATATCTCAAATTGGAAAATTCTTGACTTGATACCATTCCCCTTTCGTCCCTTTTCCAGGAATTATCACCGTACCAGCGGGCGGCGGTGGAACTTTCCTCGGCGGATATCTCGTGAAGAAGTTGCACCTCTCCTGCTCGGGTATCATCAAATTCTGCCTGTTTGCAACGATTTTTGCCGCTCTCTTCACCGTGTGCTTCTTCCTCTCCTGTCCAAACCTTACGTTCGCCGGTGTAACGGCCCCCTACTTCCCGCACGAAAACCTCGACACCCCGTACGCGCGCTCGACGGAACCGCGCGATCTTTACTATCTGCCCAAAAATCTGGACAACGCGTGCAACGACCGGTGCGCGTGCAGTCGGCGCAACTACGAACCGATCTGTGGAGCGGACGGGATCATGTACTACTCCCCTTGTCATGCGGGCTGCACTGAGGAGATCAATCTCGAGAACGCCAAGGTGTACCGGGACTGCACCTGCATCAATGCGACGTTTCACGGGGAGCAGAGCGCCCTGTACGGTGGCGGAAGCTATGATGCGGTCAACACGATGTGTCAGTCGCAGTGCGATCATCTTTGGATATTTGTGGTGCTTTGCTTTTTGGTGATGTTTTTCACCTTCCTGGCGACGATGCCGGCCCTGTCGGCGACGCTCCGCTGTGTGCATGACGATCAGCGCTCGTTTGCGCTGGGCATACAGTGGATCAAGGTTCGCGTGCTCGGTACCATCCCAGCGCCCATGATCTTCGGACGGCTTATCGACGAAACGTGCATCTTGTGGCAGGAGTCGAGCTGTGACGGTCACGGCGCGTGTTTGGTTTACGATAATGCGTTCATGAGCAAGTAAGAACTGTCATCTTCCGGGTCGGTTATCAGCTCTAGCTTAGTAAACTTCTTCTCTAAACTTTTCGTTACAGGTACATGCTACTGCTAGCTCTGATCGGTAAAGCGTGCTCGATATTTTTCTTCTTTGGCGCCTGGTTTTACTACATCCCGCCCAAAACGATCACTAACGGAGATACGCACCAAAAGCAGCAAGATACGGCAAGTCAGAAGCTAACGGCAAACGGGCACATCAATCCTGCCGGCGTGGAAAAGTATTGAGTTTTTTCGTCCCGTAGCCAATCCTCGACTGCTCGACCAGTTGCTCAAGAAACCAAGAACACCATCAAGCTCCCCCAAAGCTCCAACCGTTTAGTGAGCAGCGCCATTGCTCTCAAGTCATACAAGTATTCTTAAGTGTCATAATAGTCGTGTTTGTTTCCACGTTCGCGCATTCCCATAAATCGATATTTAAGGCAAATGTTTCACGTCGATAAAACAATACCATGTAAAATTAAATTTCATAAGCGTAGCGTGTGCGTATCGCCGTGTGCTGTGTCTACCGATTACGGCAGTAAGTTACGGCGAGTTACGGCAGTAAGTTAGTCAAGGTAGGATGTTTAGTGTTCAGAGATCCGTGAGATCTTCCGATTCCGATATCGTTGATGTTGTTTCACAGTCGCAATTAGTAGTTTTCTTTTCGTTAAGCTATCGCTTCGTCGCGCTTCATGATTCTCAGGATTTTATAAACTGTATTATAAACTGTGGTTTTGTTTCTCGGTTTTTAGTGATTTTTTTTAAAAGTAATTAACCAATAACTCCTGCACTGATAAATGACCATTTTGCATACTGGATAGTGGATATGTATGTACTGCCAAACCGAACGTGTAGACTCTATAGTGTGTAAGAGGCAATTTGAATAAAATGAAACCTTGAACTAAGAATGTTTGATGTGTATTTGTCTTTGTATCTTCGTGTGGAAAGAAATGTTCAAATTGCTTCGTAATGCAGTTATATGAGAAACTATTGAACTATTGAACTTTGTTATAGTTATATGAGAAACTATTGAAGTTATATGAACTATGAAAACTATTGAAGTAATGTTCGCCAGAAATAAACTAAAAAAAATATTGGAAGGTTTCTTTGACTTCAACGGTTATTCATCAATTTCAAACCGTTGTACACTTGCGCTAGTGCTCAACAGATGGCGTTATGTGTAACATCATGGTTAAGGCGCGAATACACGGCACGGTTTAAATTGAGCCTTTATAATTGAATATTTTCTTTAAATAAGTAGAATTGAATTTTTAATTTAAAAAAAAGCAAGAATGATGCAAATAAAATCAAACGTTTTATCCGAAATGCATTCAGTCTTAATTTTTTCAAAATCAAATTAGGAAGACTGTTTCGCTTTGTTTCTCAACTGTTACGACAGACGTCTGTACACCATGAACGCTTGCGTTAGACTCTCCGATTTATTCGACTGTATTCCAAAAAATAGAGTAACAAAATTCCCAAGGAACAAAAATTCACATGCTCAGGTTTAACGTACCGAATCCAATTCTCACCATAGCCGCCCCCCGTTGAAAGAATACTTTCAACCTTAAATAGAAATAGAAATTAACTCCCTTCCTCCTGTCCCGGGAGTATGCATATCCTGGCAACAGCTCGTTTGTAGACCCCGTCTTGTGTCCTCACATCTACCACACGAACCAAACCGTCATCACCCGGGTAAATCTTCAGCACTCGACCAAAGCGCCACTTAAGGGGGGGTAGGTTATCATCCTTCAGCAGAACCATAGTGCCCTCCCGGAGGTTGTTCCGCCTTGATGTCCAACGTGTACGGGGTTGTAAACCAGACAGGTAGTCTTGGTTCCATCGCTTCCAAATACGTCGTACGTACTCCTGTGTCCTTTGAAAACGATCCAAACGGTTTCCAGGTATCTCAGCGTAAGATGGCTCCGGAATCGATGTTAATGCCCGATGAATCAAAAAATGACCCGGTGTAAGAATTTCGAGGTCTTCAGGATCGTTGGATATCGATGTCAAAGG
>KB672182.1:12832-26773 GCA_000349105.1 Anopheles epiroticus | reverse complement strand
ACCTTACACGACCTGTAACGCAAGAAGAGTCGCATAAATGACAGAGGTGAGATGGCTCTTTTTAAGACCTTAAAGATAAAGCCTCCCAAAGCATGAATGAAAATTGAAGGAAGCCATCGCGTGGTCTCGCTTAGACTGATTAAGGCCGGTCGGTGGATGGAGTACCTGTGTGAAAGTAGGGCAAACGCGTCTCGGTTGAAGTATTTTACGCCACAAAATTTCGGAAACAAAATACTGCACAACAAGGAAAAGAAAAAGAAAGAGCATGGACGGTGTTTGTCAACGTGAAACAAGCTTGCGGTATGGGGAAGTGGTCATGAGGGTTGTTGGGAACTTAAAAATTACTGTTCGTTCGAAGTTTACCTTTCTTTTCAAAGGACGAACAATGAGATGTATCGTTAATACGCATCTTCGACGAAAACTCAAACACTTTTCAGTAGAGCCGTTTGAGGGTGAAGAAGAAAAATGAACGAGAAATTAATTTGTTAATGCAACACATCCAATACTTTGGAGGCATGTTGAAGGCGTTGACTGAGTGGTTGATGAAGGTCGGTTTGAAAAGTTTAGACGTCCTTGTTTCGATTATTTCGCTTGCTTGTTGTAGGAACATGTTACTTTTCCTGTAGGGATTAGTTGCTGTTGCTTTCTTTGTGTCTGGAGGATCTTGGGCAAGGAGCATGGATGAGTTGGATTAGAACGTCGACTTGACAGGTTGAGCATGAGTGGATGAATAATAGATGTGCAAGGAAAGGTGTAATCTGGCACATGCGTTTCAGTGGACGAGAAGAAAAATGTTCATTGAAGCTGATTCACTGATTGTTTCGAAAGAAGCGCTAAATGGTCGTGGTGAGGTGGGATTTTTGCTGTCCATTTAGATAATACAATCAATTTATGTTCTTTCGCATAATCGTAAAGTAAAAATCTTCATGAAAAACACATCCATCGCTTCACAATAAAACAATCTCCTGATTTCTTAGCCCAAAGGGTTGCCTCTTAGTTCTTCTTTATTTCTTTCCCCACAGGAAAAGTCTGCTAATGAAGACACTTTCGTGGTGCAAAGTGTCATTATAACTAAATTATGTCGTTCGCGAACGCGCTCATAACTTTCTCACACTTCATTTATTGAGATTCTTGTAGAAGTTGATAACGATCCACCACACTGTCTGCTGTAACCTCAAACCAACGATAGAAGAACGATTCTGGAGAACAGAAGTTTAGCATACTGAAGCACCGTTGGAGGTGGACGCTTTAAAACATTCTGCACACGTGCTTCGGTCTCATAATGCATGTTCGCATCCTGCTTGATCTGTGACGATTCATGTTCGCCTACGGTGGAAAGCACTTCTTCTTGACATGAATCATTGGCGCGTTTTCCACGTGTATCCTGGAGCTCCTTTTCATTGTGTTGTATGCTTGGTACCCGTATTATACACAGCGGATGACTGAGAAGATGCTTCCATCACCATCCCCCACTAACGAGAATTGTTTTAAAGCTCATAAATCAAAACGTTTAACAAAAGGGAAGCACGTTGGTGGCTGAGAATCGCGCAAACTGTTATCGCAGTCATTTCATGAGAAATGTGCGTATTTCAGGTTCTAGAGCTTACCGTACCAGTTGCAAGTTTAAGACGAAAACATGGATGGATGTCATAACGAGCGGATCGATGTCAAGCGTCTTGTTGTAGCTACATTGTGGTTTGAGGCATTGTTTCAGCTTAAGTAAAACCTACGCACAACCCTAGATAAAAGCTCCATCTACTCATAGGCCAGATCCATTGTACAGACAACGGGCGTCGCCATTCAATGTCACAAAGATCATCTTCATACAGCACAATGGGTGGTAATGCATTCTGTGCAGCGAAAAGGGACAACAAAATGGACATCCTTTTCCACGTTATAAACCCTTCTTGTGGGGTATCTTACGGTGATTCATTTGTTGGTTTTATTACAGTGGCTATATCTGCATCGTTATGTTCATTTGTATTTCCATCGATAAAAACAAAGGAAGGTTCTTGTCTCTATTCGATAAGATGGTAACAATCCCAAGTAGGTATTGTGTATGCCTTTTTACTCATCACATGGCCGTGCAATAAACACTCCATTTTCTGCACATGGCAGGCATGTACTAGCTCTTTGTAGAATTTGTCCTGTACCTTTTTGAATAAAAGCTGAGTGAAGCGAGCTTCAAGTTCAAAACCTTGCCTTGAAACTTAATGCGCTCATAATGGACTCATATTATTCAAAGGTCTTGACGAGTGCTTTAAGGGGAATGGTGAAGAGTGAAAGCAAACAAGAACCAGGAAAGTCCTCTTCAATCGGATCGAAGGGAGAAGATGAGGGTGTGCTATAAGCTTGGTTATAAATTTCACTTACAGTTGACATAAATAACCAACGACGAAACACGAATGTGACATCGACAACACCTTAAGGCTGAAAAAGGAAAAACAGAAAGGTTAAACGAAAGGCACGGCATGAACGTTTTTCTTTTCGCAAAGTTTTTCCCTCAAAAAGATATCCTGGTCGTAAGAGGGAACTGTTTCTCCACCCGTTACGATAAGCACATTTGGCATGAAATTGAACACGCATGTCGAAGTCACTAGAGGTGAAAAATAGGGTATCGTGCAAACTAACTACTTCTTGAGACATCCCGTCTTTCTTCGCACAAGTCCTATTTTGGTACCTTCTTCGCTGAAGGGAGAAAGGGAAAAAAATACTGGCGTTATACTTTATTTGTTGGTTTTCTTGTTGAAGTTTCTTGAAGTTATGAAAGGTCTCTTGTTGCCTTGCATAACAACTAACAAAGTTAACGAAAGGAAAGGATAACGAGAGTTAATTTTTAAAAGCATAGAAAGGCAATATTATTGATCTAAACAGAAAGGTAATTGCCAATCAAATTGACACAAAAACTTTACTGCGGTTTACTACTCAAATTGCTCACACTATCCTTTCGCAATCCTTACGTGCCTGCAATGTGTGAAAAGTTTGCCCTTCTTCTACCCTAGTTCCATTTTACGGCGTTCACATTCAGTAGGGTTCAACTATTTACGGTCTCGAGCAAAATTGTGACCAGCTTCCTATTTTGGGTGTGCCTGTGTGTGTGTGTGTGTGATTCTAGTTTGCATTGGCCCTTGATTGCACGAGCAACTTTGTGGCATGTACGTGTAAACTGTTCACGTACATTTTTAGAGAATTATTGAATCGTTTTACGATGGCTTGAACTTATTTTACGAGTGTGTAATAGACGGACAGAAGGTTTTATGTTCCGGCCAGATGATGGACATGAAAATCTTTTGCCATCACTGTCGAAGTTTCGGTGCTTGTGATAAGTTAAGGCATTTAGTATTCATGAATGGTTCATCATTTTCTGTTTGAGATAATTGATGATCTGGCCTTGCGTCGCAGGACAGCCGAAAGCGCCATTATGCGATGACTTTAACCCTGAGCATCGGACGTTCGGCACACATTGGATACGGGAATTTACCAATTCATCGTTCACTGCCCCGCACGCTGGCTTGGCCTGGCTGAGGTTGATAAATGACTCGATGCTTACGACTGTTCTGAGATATTGTTTCGCATTTCTTTTCCACGGCATCGAGCAGCTGAGCAGCTTCATTGCGCCGCGAGAGAACGATTGCGTGGGCTAGCACGTGTTAGTCCGAGCGGGCTCATTAGAGTGTGTCGTTATGGTTTTTGGTGTATAGGTAGCTTAATAAGGTCATTTTTCTAGTGCCGTTTCGTTTCAGTGTAAGAAGTGTGGCTAACGGCGAGGTAGGGGTTGCTCGATGTATTTGTTTGGGGTTTTGTCCTTTCTGCTTGCTAAAGGCGGCACAGTGTGGTGGTAAATAATTGGACAGTGAATCTATTTTGTATGCGATCATTAGCCAGCACGTGATATATGATTATCTTGAGAATCGTTAATGTTGGCGAAATTGTTTAGCAGAGTGCCGTAAGCCAATCTTTTGTTGTGTTTTTCGTGTACACCATAAGTGTCATCGTTCATTTGCTTTTTGTACAAAAGCAATGAGAAATTAGGCAAAGTCTAATAAAAGTTGGCAAGAGAATTTGCGTTACGACCTGCCATGAAACACGGCTACGACTTGTTAGGTTACAACTGCTTTCACATTACTAGACCCAAAAGAAGGCAGTTCCGATAAAACAGCTTCTCAACAAGTGGGAGTCAACTAAACAATGGGCCGCAGTTTGTCTTCAGGATGAAAAAAGTTCCCTCTTTTGTTTCTTGTTTACACGCAAACATTTAGCCAGTTTTTGTAAGAATTTTCTTGTGAAAAACACACTTGCCCACAACAAGTAAGTCAGTGGGTAAAATGGAAAATAAACTGCTTTAACTGCAGGGATCATCTTACAAGGGAGGCGTCATTGTTCTCTCGCTTTTCTTCCCATTCTATTCACTTGCCTAAAAAATACACGAGTGAGAGTGTGTGCTTGTTTCGTTTTCTCGCGCATCATATTTAAAGCAATGTCAGCTTTTTAGCTACTGCAGACACAGCGTCTGAGCCATTTGTAAGTTGGTGGGTGACTTTATTTGTAGTAAACTTTGAGGAAATCAGCCTCGAGACAGGAAACCGAAAGCCAACAACGAAAACCCCGGCTGGAAGATATAAAATTTCCACCGTACGTGCAGAGGCCGAAAAGCATTATGCCGCCATCATCACACAAACCACTCCTTCACCGCCGAGACTTGGGCAGATTGGGGTGTGGGTACGCTTTAGCTTTTATTACTCTTGGGATCATCGCGATCGGAGCGGAGAGGGAGGAGACGTATGGGGCTCGGTTTACACGAGACACGTTTTCCACCGTCTGGAACCGCACCAACTATGAAGCGCTTCATTCATCACAATTTAAGTGTGCTTTAGAGAGTAAGGTGTTGTCGTTGGGAGGATGCGGTTTGGTTTGGTGTGGCTGGCGGGAAGCGAAAGAGAGTTTATCAAACAAATCGCAAGAAAGCTGTGGGAGATTGGGTAATGTTGGATCAGCTTGTAGCTATAATTGATGTTAAGGTCTTTTTCCTGCTAGTAGAAGGAGACTTTAAAGGAACTTGTTTTTCCTTACTAAAGTGACGCTAGTGTAATGCTTTTACTATTTTTAACGACTTCTCCCTGGCTCAAGGGTTAGTACCGAACGGAGATGCTTCATGCTAGTACGTGGGCGATAAACGCGTAAATTAATGCGTAATCTATGTCATAATTATAAGTTTTTCAGAATTATAATTATTACATTCTTGGGCATAAACATTATCAAAGTGATGCCATGATCGTTGTGTATCGTTTACTTTGCGGGTTTTATCATGAAATTCGCTACCCGCATCTCTTTCTAAAGTTTGAGTAATTGTAGGTTGGTTTATTTCATGAATTAATTAAACAAATGCTTACCTCAAGCCAAAACCTCGATAAAGCAACCTCACTTCCTTCTCAGAAGAACGCTCAAGATGTAATACGCCCGGTGAACTTTGTAACTCAATTAAAACTTTCCACAAATCGGTAAATAAAATGACGATACGCCGTTTGTGTTGTGTATTGAATGTGGTTTTGGTTACACTACACTTTGGAGCACAGACTTCCGTGACCGCTTCCATCTGAAGAAGCTCCGCCGTTCTGATACACACATTACGTATTTCTCTTGTACGAATCAAGAATCAACAGACACACAGGAACATGCTCCACCATCCGCGCTGATGTCTGGAGCTAAACTGACATTTATGTTTGCTGCGAGGTAATATTCCCCTCAGAAAAAGAAAGAGAGAGAGAGAGACAGAGTGAGAGAAGAGCGTTACGAAGCGAGCTTCGTGTGTATTTCGTAAGTTCAAACTGACAGCATTTAGGAATCGTTCGGAAAACCGACGATTGACATGTGGATATTCCCGATTATGGAGGGGAAAATAAAGGGGAAAATGCGTTTTCGCACCTGCTGTTGCTGCTGTGACAGTGTCATGAATAAACAAAATCACTGAATAGAGACTATGAAAGTGGTAGTGGGCAAAACTGGGTAATACTTTGAGCATCCTCCACGTTGCTACTCATACAACTACAGGGTGAGTTTCCCGCCGGGGGAAAAGCTTTCAAAGCTACGAGATTCTCTGTTTCACAGTATGCCATGGTACAGGGGACTAGGTCAGTGGACACTTTGATGCTTACTGTGTGAGTAAGTTTGGTTTTGTACAGTGAACCCCTGATGATAGGGTCGAATGTCAAAAGATTTTTTTTTTGCTGGTTGATAAACGAGATGCAATGAACCGTGTGAAAGTGAATGAACTCTGCTCTGACGGTTTGGGTTAAGTGGACGATTGTACGGTTGATGCGATTCATTCGTTTGATTTGATTTAATCTTGCCCAGAAAGTAGTTTGAGTGATAAATGTTGATGTATGTGCTTTGGAAAAAGTTACCAAAACCCAACAGTAGTATGAATAGCGATGTTTTTAGCTATTTATGAGGAAATCCTCGTCGATGCTTACTGACCCACACTAATGAAGGTCATTTCGATTAGGGACCTACACTTTCTTCCCTTGTTTATGGACAAACAGATTCCATCGTAAACTTTTGGTCAGAAAGAGCCTATCGTCAGTACCGATCTAAGGAGAGTTTCTATCGTTACTCTTTATTATAAGACAGTGTAGCTGCGTTTCTATTCAGTCGGTGTGTTTACGACGTGCAGCTGTCTTTTGAGACAAGTCTTTTCTAATCAGTGATAAGATATCCTTTTATCCAGTTATGCTGTGTCAACCGTTTTTATGATGATCCACTTATCAAAATAGCATTAAGAGCAAGCTCTTCTAGAAGCTGAGGCTGTTGACCAGCTGCTCGAAAATGTGGCAAAGGTGCAATGGTTAAAATGTTTCCCAATCTAACAGAGAGGTGCAAACACATCTGGACACAAAAACCGACATTTTATACGGTACATTGATTTTGAATAGCACCACCAACCAACCAACCAACCCAGCAGGTGGTAAGATGACAAGCTCCCTCAGGGAGAAAGTCCACGGGGTGCACTTTACCAATCATGACGTTTAAGACGACGATCAACACACAGCAGCAGGAGCAAAAACGAAATGACAGAAACCTTAGGAACCGTATCCGAATGGTTTCACAGTCCTCGGCACATCCGCTGCATGGAAGTGACGGTTGTGGTTGATTCTTTAGATAAAAGCAGTGGAAAAACGATGTCACCCGATGAAAGCTTTAAGGCTGGAGCAGGAAGAAAAAGGAATAGCAAGCTAAGCTACTGCAAAAATTTGCTTTTCAGGCTCAACAGACTGAATAATCGATGTTTGTGGTACTTACCAAAGCGTACCGAGAAGTTGTGATGACGGGCGAAAAAAAGGAAGCATCAAAGCACAGCTCAGAGACTGCAATAGAACAGCAGGAATCAAATTTTGCTACCGAGCAATGGGAAAACACTTTGAAGCGCGTTCAAGTGGAAGTGAGAAGGGCACGAACCAGTTTTGAATTTTAACATTTTTCCGTAGTTTGGTTCACGATAAAACCGTGTCGGCATGCGGAAGCTTCAAAGTAAGTGGAAGAATTTTCGGTTTGCCACGGAACTGGTGGAAAGCAGGAGAAGGAACTGATCATAATTGAAAATGATTCACACCCGACCTGAAAGCAGAGTGTGAAATTGTCCCTCCGGGGGAAGTATTCAATCAACACAGCAAAAAAGTGTGCAAAACCACAATCATACAATGCACTATGGGAGTGTTTTGTTGGTTTTTAATACATCATGTCTGTCTGCTTATGTTTTTGCTTGTGCACTACAATTCATATGCATAAATCGTTTTTGGGTAAAAAAAATAATCACAAATGCTTCGGGCCAAACCGAGCACTTCACACGAAACGTAGCAGAATCTGACAGCGAAAGAAAATCCCCACTGAATAGATATTAATCCGAGTAAAAAGTCAAAAGTGTTGCTTCACCGAGTACACGAAACTCGACCAGAAGCAAGTTGTATGAGTTCTGGTTTGGTATATCTGCTAAGCAGCAAAATAGCAACGCATCACCGAACCACGGAGATAACGGTGGCTCAAGAAATAATGGTGTCTTCCTGTTTCGGAGCGAGTGGTTTTTCTGGTCATTTTGCTTTTCTTTCTCTCGCTTCCGTTTCCTATGTCCCATTCTGGCGGTGTTGTCACACATAACACTGCAAGCATGTTTGTTTATTGTTTTGAGACTCGTTTTGCGTGTGTTTGTACGTGTTTCGGTGAGCAGATTTTTTTTGCTATCCCAGGGAACAGGAAAGAAGTCGTGCAGAGATGTCATCTCGACAGATTTCGGGGAAGGACTTTCGTAATTCAAGAAGCCAAACAGTGGTGTGGTTGTGACCAACACGTAGCCTTTTCACACCAGCCGCGCACCCGACACGTTCACCGCGCACGCAAGCGTGACTATCGTCACGAAATCAGTGCCGGAAATGGGAATGTTTGCGCCCGAAAAACAAAAGCGTTTGTCGGACGAGTGGGCACAAGAAACAATAGTAGAAGGAAAACACATTTCAAACCACGAGCACTAGCTGGGAGCGGTGGGAAAGCGAAATCGCAGCAAAAGAATGCGGAAAAAGGGGTTTAAACATCGTGTTTGTTCCGAGGTATAAATTTGCATAATAACGTACGAAAGGAAATGTGTATTTTATTCATGATTTATAAAGCAGCACACGAGGCACGGGAGTGGAAGAACAATGCAGGAAACGCGTTAGGTTTTGACATCATTTGAAGCGAGAAAAGGAAAGGCAGGAGAGGAAAAAACAATTCCACGTTTGAGCATTGAAAGAAAGGAACAATCAATTTGAGACGCACTGTATTGCAATGTGGTGTGTGAGAGTGGTGTGTATACTCACCATCATAGTATTTGTGTGTACACACGTTCCGCAAGGATTGGATTTCAAAGGAACAGGGGAAACTGTGCAAAAGAACGGACAGCTCAACACATTTGGACGTAGTTTTTCGTGGCTAACGAGTGTGTGCTTTGCGGATTGGTTGTTTGCCATTCGTTAACAGCAGGATGGCGAGCAATGATTTTAATCGCTCGTTTGTGGCGTGCAAGCAAAAACAGTTTCCTATGATGTGTGACTCTTTTTCAATTCCAAAAATTGTGATTGAATTGTTAACCGTCAATGATTTATGGTTGTTTTAATGTTTCATCACTGATGTTGATGGCGGCGTAATGGATGAATGGTTCAAATCCCAACCATCACGCCTATTATTGGTTTTGAAATGTAAATAAAACACAATAATCTGCGTGCACAGTATGCTGCGGAACGAAATTTCGATTTCCAAGCGGACTTAAATAAGCTTTCGCAGAAATCAAAATTGACAAATCCGGCAAAAATCCTCGCACTCAGAAGCGCATGATTTGCGCACCCGTTTTTTCCAGCACAACACGGTGGTACAACAAATTCAATTTCAAAACCAGTATTACTGCGAAAATAAGATTACCGCTGCTTACGCCATCGTTCAATGGCACCGCAGCAAAGCAACAGCAGAGTGAAAGAAGGAAAATCGTCACAGGCCTTCGTGTGCGCTCGTAAACTGGAACTGACAGGAAGCATCGGTTAAGGATGTCAAGAACGAAAACGTGACAATTCTATTTCCTTCCACTCCACATCATAGCGTGAACCGGAGCCCAGCCAGTCCGGATTGGCTGAACGAGGCAAAACAGCTTTCGGTGTTTGTGCGCTTTTTTTGTGTTTTTGCTTATTTTGGTTTCATGTTGCAATCGACTCCACAAATGACTCCCGGCTCAATCTTCATGGCCGTTCTTTTGGTTGCCGAATATTCACCTTTCTCCTTGGGCCATTTCAAATGTATGCGGTTGTTTCATTCCTATGGCAAGGCTTAGACCATTCCTCGGTTGTTGTTTTCCACGCCTTAGTTTATGATTCAGCGCTGTTTGCGCTCTTACGCGGTACCAGGCACCTCCATCAAATTTGAAATACCAGGCGTCTCCATCGCGAAAGCAGCGTCGCGACACGTGTCTCCATCTGGTCGTGATAAACTTCGTTTGACTCTTGACAGGTAAGAAATTGGAGAGAAAAGTAGGCCTGGTGACAACGAGCAAACGATATAAAGCTTCACGCAAGATGCAACGTGGCTGTGTTGTGTGTTCCTTGATGGAAAATTATATCTGTTTGGCTTGTACCGTAGTATCAGTGCTCACAAAGAGAACCAAAGGTGGTAATAATAACCAGTCGAGAGCGTACAGTCTGCTGGGATGTAAACGATTATATTGACAAGATTGAACAAAGGGTCGTCAGAATAGAAGTTGATTTGATTTGATGTGATATCGACTCTCCACCGTAGTACAATTTATTTTTGACAATATTGTCATATCACATTGCTTAGTATACAAGATGACAATTTCAAAACGGAATTTAAATCAGCCTCAAATGGCGTGTGTTTAATGCATAACAAATAGAAAATATTTGTTTTTTGTTTTCATTACTTTCATCACACAATCAGCATCAGCCGAGCAAGGCAAAGTACCCTCTTCAGCAAAGCATTACACAAACGACACCAAGTACCATCTGTTGACCGTCCAGGTCAAACATCATTGCCTGTTCAACAGTGAGCCCTTGAAAAGGTACGAAACCATCAAATCTGCACACACACACCACATAGCGATACGCGCTGCAACGGGGCTAATAGACGTTTCATTACAAGCGCCAATGCGTTACCGTTGGTTCATTTCCCGTCATTTACAATCTTACGCCTCTGACCATAGGCAGGTACGGTGTGTCGTCGGATCTGTTGGTTGCATTAGGTGGTTGCCTTTTCTCTTATTTTCGCCGTCCCTTCCTAATATGTGTACCGATGAAACCACAGTGGAACGATTACGATGCTGCCAGCCATTTGGTAGGCTCTTTCCTGGTCGTATACTTTCCTTCGTTCGAATGCTATGTTTTTTTTTCTCACCAACCAACCCTGGCCCGTTAACGGTGAATCTGGACCACTGGAAAATGGACACACTGTGCATAGCATATGCGCCTGGTGGCGTGTTTTGAGCGGAAGCAGACGCAAGGCCCCCGAAAAAATAGCTGATATTGCGAATGCTGCGTGCGGCGGTGCGAGTAGCACGATCTTCAAACGATAATACGCAATCTCGACGCACACTCGACGGTGATGCTTTGGTTGGGACGACACAGAAACGGTAGCAGCCGGCAATAATCGTAAAATTTTATTATTCGAGTTTTGCGCGAAACCCATATAATGCCTTTATTCGTTTTTTGCATGTGTGTAGCAGCGCGCTCAGACAGGGTATAGTGCGTAGCCGGACCGTTTGTGTCAGCTGGCCCGATGCGGGCACTGACTGCATTCGGGTGTTTCCACGTTTCGGTTTGAAAACATTTCCATGAGCATGCCGTACACCCATGGTGTTCTCTTTTGTACGAGTGCAAGTCAGATATTTTGGATTTATCAAAGTAGGACAAGCTCCGCGGTAGTAACATCGGGCTCGTAATGCGAGTGGCAAAATTCGCCCCCACTCAGCTGCAGCTTTGGTTGATTAACCAGGACTAAATATGATAACTTTTTGCGGTTACGCTTTGCGCTTCCACGCGTTGAGCCGAGCTGTGTGTGGGAATGTAACACACGTTTGGTTTCTGTGGCTGGAAAAGTTTTTTAAATGGAAAGTCGTTTTTCAACGGCCCGACCATGGCAGCCAAACACGGAGCAGGAGAAAGTAGATGAACTTTTGCTGCCAATTGAAGTTTTACAGAAAATAATTGCATTCAAAAGCATGAGAGAAAACGTGGCAGGTGGGTGAAAGTTATGTTGAATATTTTCTGCTAACGTTATAAATGTGTGTAAGTTACCCTATTGTGCCGGTTTACAAAAATAAAATGCATTTTTAATACATTATTTGAAGAAAGGGATTTTCAAATGTAATCATTCTATTGCTTGGCTAACAAAACAAGAGCCACAACAATAGAATGAGCGAGGCAGAAAAAAGTTGGGTAATCCTCCTAAAAGACCATGTTGCAAAGACTGACAACGGCTCCAATAACCCCAAATTCAAAAGGCTTGTGAACGGATCGGATCGAGTTCGCTAGCACTCGGGTTGGTTTTGGCAAAGGGAAAACTAATTATATTTCTTCAGACCCAGGTCAGCTGAAAAGGCATTAGAAAACGCAGTACAGCATTGCTGATGGTCTCGGGAAAGCAATGCTTCGGTTGAGAAAGGGCTGGAAAAAAAGGTTTTCCCAGCGAAATTCGTTATTCTTTCGGATAAGCTTCCCATCCCGCGAGGGACATTTTAATTGTAGATAGTGGGAGTGAGGCGGCAGGTTGGCATCGGTTCCGTAACGGACGATGGCCCATCTTCGAATGGGAACGAACGGAGAAGGCAGAACCGAAAAGGTTTATAATTTATTATTGCAGAGACAACAGGGCACAAATCTGAACAGCGCTTAATTACGGCCATGTTGTTATGATCATTTTTTCTGCTGCACGTTTAATGGGCACCAGCAGACTGTGGGTCATAATCGTTGCGTTGATGGAGCAAAGAAACAGCAGAGGGGTTTGCTTTTAAATGTATGAGAAAAACGCGATTTCATAACGGAGCTGTGTAACATGAAACAGCTTGTATTGAGAAAGATATAAGAAACAAAACTGGGATGCCAATGAAGTGTTAATGAAGGTTTAAAAATTCCCAAGGCATCTTTTATTCGTTAGCGCTTTTTCGTTCATAAAAATTGTACTGTTAATACAAACCAGTAGCATTCAGGTAACCCTTGACTCTTGGTCCATTGAGATAAGTCTCTTCGTGCTTCCATCAAGTGATAAAGGAGCTTGAAGGGAGAAAAGCTTCCAACGAGTCTATCATGCACAACGAAAAACCATTTTAAGAGACGGACACAGATTATCTTGTTATCAAACAGTGCCTCAAGCACGGCAGGTTGTGCATCAAGTGGGGGCTTAGCATATCAGCATTACAGCACCGTCCTCCGTCAGGTAATTGGAAGCACCTGGTTGATTCGAGTGTATTGGCCGGTCAGCCTTGTTGCAATGAGGGTAGCGCTAATACCTGAACAGTGGCCGCAGCAACAGCAGTTGTGGAAAGATGTACTAAATCCGGTTCGATCCGACGACCTCGTTGAGTGTACTTCAGTTAATTTTTGTTTGCGTGTGCTGAAGGATCGCTATTTTCATATCATCGAATAAAGGCGCTCTCACTTAATGTTTTTTTTTATTCCAATAGAAAGTGGTTTTCCGCGATGAAGATGATTGAGATATGTTTTATGGAAAATTGTTTTCAATATCATATATTGCATGAGTTTCACGTTTAAGTATAGCTTTTTAGAACCTTTACTTTTACGAGTTTACTCACCCTCCTTGGATTGTGTGCACGTCATTGACAAATAAACTATCGTTAGAATCAAGTTCTTTGCAAATGTACAAATATAAGTGAAAAATCAGGAAACAGGATACAAGTTTTTCGCAAATGTACAAATGTTAGTGAAAGATCAGCATAGATTTACAATGAAAGGAAAACCATGATAGGAAAAGGGGATCATAGTCGTACATTTCAATAAAAGAGCATTTCGTTCCTATCGTGACATGTGCTTTACTAAACCTACAGAATGTTCGGTACATAAGAAAAAAGTGGAAAGCTGTGTGTTTGCCCCTAGCTAACATTGAATGTGATGGAAGCGGAAATTAATTCCTCGAAAGTCTCGTCGACTTGCTTCCGACGTTTCGTTTTGTCTGCACGTTGAACACAAAGAATATCACCAGAGGTCTGCTTTGTGTCGAAAAGGTAGCAAATGCGCATGTAACAGGATACAATACTCACATTTTAACGTATGACTTACGAACGTACCGTGAAAGCGATGTTTTATTTTCATTTCTATTTTGCTGTAGAAATGAAATCCTTTCGCGGACTTTCAAAGCCACTTTCATCGACTTTTTCACAAGAGTAATTAATTGCACACACGGTCA
>KB672181.1:0-18597 GCA_000349105.1 Anopheles epiroticus | reverse complement strand
AGTATAATTCCCAATTTCATATGCAAACTAGTGGGGATGCACTTGCACCAGTTGCGCCAGACCGCCCCTATTCGTTTGTGTGTGTGTGTGTGTGTGTGTTTGTGAGTAGCTCTATGTGCAGGTCCCGTACTAAGGGAGCGGGTCGTCATTAGCATTTGCGGTTGAATTTACCCAGAGAACCCAGAGAATAATGCAGTGGCTGGTGGCGTGTGCGGTTACCGTGCCGGAATGGCCATTTTGGGGTTTGGCGAGCGTGCCCTTGTATTCCAGCAACGGTGTCCGGTGTCCGGTGTAGTGCCAGCGGGAAGTGAGCGTTTTATCTATCAGTGCAGAGCTCTCGGAGCGCTCCGACACACATATCCGGTACGGATCTTGCGCTCACAGAGGAAGCCTCACTGTGTTGGTGTGTGTGCCTCGGAACGTGTTGGAAGCGGTCAGCCCACATGGTAGGTGTAATGTGTGTAGTGATCCAAGCAGGCTAGCGAAAACATCTTAATGACATCTGCTTCCACTCCGTTTACAACACTAGCTTGTGTGCTTTCTGGAAGAAGCTCCAGAAGAGGTGAGAGTGTTCTTCAAGTGCATTCAGGAAACCGGAGCATCAAGCAAGAAAAAGGGGGAGACTACGACGTTTTGGCCGTCTGATTACCCACCTCCTTACCCACCTCCCCCCATTACAACAGTGGTGGAGGAAACGAAGGGCAGGAACCAGGACCGTAGAAACCATTCCATTCTATTTAAAGAACATGTCTTTTCCTCAAGGAGGATTTGCTGAAAATTCTCCTCTCTACCGATATATTATTTTCACCCAGAAACCGTGGCGACAGCGGAGCGCGAAAATACCGCCAGATTACGGCAGGGGGCGATCGCCGCGGACTGGTTGGAGGGCGTCCGGGGTTGGTAAAGAGCGGAAGCTGCAATCATGCTCTCTAGCTCACGCTCTCTTGCTCACTCGCGACTCTTCAGCTCACTCGACTCTCGACTCTTCCACTACTCACCAGGAGCCATAGTGAGATTGGGCGCCACTGCTCAGCGTGAGCGTGATGAGGGGATGAGACCGTACCATTCTTGCGCCAGTTGTTTTTCCCACTTCGGGGAAAATACTTTCCCGTCCTTTCTTTCTCGTCTCACACCCTCCTTCCCCCCTTCGCATGTTTGTGTCTGTGTGTTCGGGCATGCGCCGTACGGTTTGTTTTGACGGGATTCCACCAGTCAGTGATAGTGGCGAACCCCTCGGTACCGTGCCCTCTCCAACCGAACGCCGTCTGCTCTGGTCTAAAGTCATCCGTTTTTAAACGGGGGGCTGTGCATGGGTAACGCAAAATCATCTGTCAGACGTTTTTCCCCGCACTGCGGTTTTCCCATCTCCCTTGCTGCTTGTGGTATTTGAAGCGATTCAAGATCGGGAGGGCATGGGGACATGTTCTACACGAGACGAAAAGACGATTACGGGCACTTTTGAAGGAAAAGAAAAACGATTAAGAAAGTAGAAAATAAAAAAAAAAAAACACAACCTGGCGGACGTCTCATCTCAATCAATTTCGACATTTAGCGGTGATGCTTTTCCCTCCGTCCTTTCCAACCGCCGCCATGTTTTGGAGGTTTGCACAGGTCTAGCAAGCCATAAATATGTATCCGGTACGGGATCGCTTAGGCTCCTCTCTCTCGGGCCGGAGATCAATCTTGTTCGTTTCACCTAGATCCTAGTTCTAGATTCGTCTTGCAGCTTCCTTCCCTTTTTTGAACCTTACTCGAACGGCCGCGCTTGAGGGTGCTCTATTGGGAGGAGTCGTAGCAACAGCAACACAGAAGCAAAGAAAAAGACGAACGCAAATCCTGCAAATGTCATCACTCAGAGAAAAATGAGAGCTAAATATAAATATATTTTCTTGTCGGTTGCCCATTTTCCCACCGCGATCCCTCACCAGCCGGCCTTACGCCTCGCGTCGCTTTGTGTGTGTGTCCGTGTGTGTGTGTGTGTGTGTGATTTTACGATGATTATGATGTAGAGTGACGGATATGGACGGTCATAGTCGGGGCAGTTAAAAAGGATGTAGTAATGGGGGACTGTACACGCCGGGGCAGCGCTACAGCTACAGGTCGCTCCGGTTCCGCACGTCCCGAAACGGCGACCGATTTCCCAGGCGTTGGGGAGGACAGCTGCGGAGAAGCATATTTTTCGCGATGACCACTAAGTTGGTAGTAAATCAAACGTACATGTGTGGTATTTTAACTGCTTGATATATACATTGCCACCGACGGAGAAAGAGAGACAGAGAGGACGCACCTTCGACGCGGTGTGAACGGTGCTATAATTGAAACTGATCGAACCGAGTCGTGACCGGAACGGCTGGCCTGGTGCGGTGACGCCTCGGAGTTCGGTGAATTATCGCGTACCGGTCGGTGGTTGAATGTTGGGTGGGTATGTTGCGCGAGTCGCTTGGAAGATGGTTTGGATTCCATCCCGACAAGACGGTCGCAGCAGAGGCGCACGGCTGGCCGCGCGAAACCATTGCATAATCGAGCAGGTGGATCGGAAACGGTGCTGAGTGTTATTTGGAGGCCTGTCGGCGTCGGGCGGGTGCTTTCGGCTTGTGTTGAGTAATATTTTAACCTATTTTCGCTTAGTGCATGGTGTAAAAACACGCGTTTGGATGAATGAGTACATCGTAAAGTTGAATGTAGCCGTACTAGCATGATGGAATTAGAGACAGAGTCAACAACATGCTTGTTTAAAATATTACTTTGCAGTTTTTCTAACACACAAATAATTCCCTGTAAAAGTGAAAAGTAAGGAAACCTTTCCAATATCTTTTTCAAAGCAAAAAAGTCTTCAAGAACTTGTATTTGTATGTACCGTAAAATCAAAAGACTTTGACAAATCTGAAAAAAAAGTAGCAACTCCAACAGAATGTAATCTATTTGATAACAATTAAAAAATGTTATTTCGATTTTTTCAGCTAAAATAAATTGCAGGATATTATTTAGAAAAGATAAACGTATTTCTCAAACTTCTAGACATAGAAAGATAATCCCCTTTTAGAATTTTGCATTGTTATTTTCAACCAACGAACTGTTTTTCTTATCTTGTTTCTTTCCAGATTTAAAGCGTTTTAACGAATCAAAGACTATAAACCAGAACTAAAGGTTCGTTCATAGTTTAGACAGTGTGTCTTGGAAGTGAAGTGTTGTGGATATAGTAAAACTGAAAGGTGAATGTAATCCTTTTGGAAATTGGAATCAATTAGCAATTCGATTTGATCAGTGAAAAGTGTACTCAGAAGCAACAAGCGAAAAGTTCCGTGTGCCAGCCGGGGGCAACAGTAGTGTGCACCATTCTGCCTCTCCGCATTCCCAGTGCGTGATGGTGAAGTGCTCCGTGTTGCGGGCGGCTGTGGGTAGCTGTGGTGGCAGCGGGTCACCCCAACGGTGAACACCGGTCGTCGCAGTGGCCCCCCAGAATGTGTCCAGTGGTGCCGCGGGGGCCAGCCGAGCGTACGGGCTCATACTAATGCTGCTGACTTCACTACTCTCGTCGGCGTGTTCCCTAGCGGTACCATCGGCGGCACAGAAACACTTTGTCGGTGGTGGTGGTGGTGGTGGCGGTGGTGGTGGCGGTGGTGGCGGCGGCGGCGGTGGCACCTACGGAAATCAACACGGCACACTGTCTGTGGCACCGACACCGGCACCGTCAACCGTCGGCACCACACCGTCCACGCTGCTTCCTGTGCATCAGCAGGAGCGGAAGCAGCATGGCAACCATCACCGGCAGCTCGGCCGCTCGTCGGAGGAGGACGAGTACGGCCGGCACGACCATCCCGATCTGTACAACCTTACCCTGACGGCGATGCGCCACTACCTGCGCAACCACCTGAACGCATCCCGGTACGGGAAGGCACCGCGCAAGCGCTCCCACCTGCAGATGGACGATGTGGACGTCGAGTTCTTTCGGCGCTTCAAGGAGTTCAACAGCAGCCAGGCGGTACTGGATGGCGTTGGACCGGGGCACACCCCGATGTCGACTGCGCTCAACAACTCCGGCTCGCTAGCAGTGCCGGAAGGCGACGATCACGGTCCGGTTGAGCCGCTGCCGAGCGTCACTCATGTCACGCCCGCACCGTTGCCGGGTGCGTCATCAACAGTGGCGACCGCAGGCACTACCGGGAGTCAGCGTGACTACAGCGTCCTCATGGATGATCCGCGTGGCTACATCACGGTGTCCTCCTCGTTTCCGATACGTCCCGGCAAGACGTCCACCGCTTGGAACTCCACCTTCTCGCAGCACAGAGGTAAGCGGACAGGCCGGGATGTCTCTTTAGACAGCGGTAATTTATAGCCCTGAACAGTGGACAATAACAACAGCAGCAATGACAATCACACCAAAAAAAGTCCATCCCGGACGGCCGCTCGTTAAATCGCTCATTTTATGGTCATCCCGGCGACGTGTGACACTTTTGCAGAGGCCCATCCTCTTAGCTTGCACGGTGCGTTCCCTCAACTTCTCACCCCGTCGAATGATGATTCCGGATTGAGTGTCAAGCTTTTGCTCGCGGCCCGTTGATGACTCGAAGGTTTTTTTGTGTGTTGTTGCTGCGTGCTGCTCCCATTGCATCGCTCGCGCCGTCTGTCTGTCGTTGTTAATCTGCAACGAAGACGTCGGAATGACACTGCGCCAGCAGCGAAGAAACCGAAACGAGAAGTAGAAGCTCACGAAAATGCAACGCAAAGGTTACGGATTTCACTGCAATCCGATTTTATTCATTAACGTGCGACTCGATGCCACGCTCGGTAAAAGGGATTTTTGGCTGGTTAAATGTTGCAGATAAGCGTTCCTCCCTGGTGGAACGGAGCGAGAAGATTGATTCCGGCGCAATGAAATGGACACCCAGCGGAACCCATGGAAGCGCAGCTCCAGCTGCGAGAGAGGATTAATAGACTACAGATAGGAAAACCAGTGCCCGAAAACATTCCATTTCAAGACGGGCCCAGACGTCCCAGACGAAAAGGTGCAGCTCTGGAGACTGTAACCGGATTCGCCGGGGCTTCGGATGCATCGCTGGGACGTCTCGGACAGACCACGGAGCCTGCATATTGCATATTCAATCCTCCAGCTTTTTTAACTCCCCTTTTTTTGCGTTCCAACGTCCGAATTCGCGCCGTTTCGCAAAGGTTCATGGTTAAATGGTAATGAGGCTGGCCGGGCTGGAGCGCGTCCCGGGCGATTCATTTTGCAAGGAAGCGAAACGAGATTTGAATGGTAAATTGATGCCCGGATGATGTCAATGTCGTGTGTCGTGGGCAGAGTGGTAGAGCTAATCGCATCCAAAAGTATTGCAATTGATTAATCATGCATACATAAGAAGAAAGGGAAAGCAACTGAGCGTTTGAGGAGCATTTTGAGTGGGTAAGTGTGTTAAGTCGGGGGTATTTAAGGTCACTGTGCGGAATGGAGTTAATCACGGCGTTGAACGGTTTTGTAAGAATTCTGAGAGATTATTCGTTATTTATTCTGATTGTATCTAATACAGCAGGACACCTTATCACCAGGTCTTAATCGACCTTGCTAGAGCTCTCTCCAGTTTTAAAAGTCCTTTACAAGAAGTCCGCCCTCAAATCGATAACATCAGCGGGAGGTTGCAGGTTTGATGTCCTCAACGGAATCAGCCCCTGGCGTTCGTACGGTTGATTCTTGTCGTTCGATAGTTTCATCTGTTGCAGTGCTGGTACGCCTAGGCCAACCCCTAACGCTTCCCTGTCACGAAATAAACAAATTTGTATCTAGTTTATTTATTTATGCGCTCGCGGGCAAGGGTCGTTTCGATTGGCTCGCAAGGCACCGTGCCAGGGGAGCGTTCTCTGGTGCGGCTGCTGCTCCCTAGATTGAAGCTTGCTGCATCAGCAACACACTGATAACACGCACTGATTGCGTTCGCTGCCCGGGAGTCGCGAGACCTTTATGCTTTCGTTTCCCAATGGGGGAACCGACGACCTAGATTCGGGTGGGGAGTTTTGTGCAAATGGTCAAATTGCTTGCCAGGAGTGCCGTGCCACTGTCAGCGAAAGATTATCTAGCTTGAGGTTATCACGCTGTCCATCGTTTTAGAGGGGTTTAACATCGCGAGAAGCTCGCTAAATGATCCTGGAAGGGAACTGACCTACGGCGAACGAGAAACTTGAGACTCCAGCATCTTCTTCCTCTCACGGTGCGCCAAGTGTACCCTTCAATGGCACCAGTTTGCGCTCATTTGCATAACAGATAGAAGTCAATTGATAGCTCACTGAAACCACCGATTGGGATGGGGTGAAAAGATCCGGCAAATGAATGAATGGACATCAGCGTGTTTCGATTGCGGAGCACTGATAGCGCATGGGATGGTTTCCTTTTCTCATAGTTTCTCTTGCTCACGGCAGCTACGAAAAAGGGAAAGACCGAAATGTGGCCCCGGTCCATGCCGCACACGAGAAGGGTGTGTCTTCGTATGCTTGATGGCTGGCATCGTGGACCGCGGGAAGCAGAAAGCAACAGCGGACTAAACATAAAAAAAGAAACGTGGCTCATCATTTTCGTTTCGTTGACTTGCAAATTTATGCGCGAACTATCTTTGGCATGGTGTGATGCTTGCGCTTTGGAGCGCAATATTTCGAATGCGACTTGATTAGGTTCATTGTCGAAGGGGAGCAGTTGTTGTGGCCACCAGTGTGCCTTTCCGTGGCGTTTCTTGAAGAGTGTTGTTGGGAAGGAAGATCTCACCTAAAGGTTTAGTTTTAGGTGAGAAACAGCACACAATCTCGATGTGGTGTAATTAATCTTGTTTATGTCTTTGCTATATGAAGTTGATTTGAGGCAAAAATTGATTGACTGAATGTCGCAAGAAATTTAGAAAGATTTTCACTGGACTAGACTCATCGTCTTTCAGATATTCTTTATCCTTGAAATCTTATCAGAATCTAATTCAAACATTCTTGAAAGACTCTCTATCTATTCGAGACTAGAGGTATTCGACCTCCAAAGTGAACCTCAAGGTTCTGATGTCTTGTTGACTACTACAATTTACTGCTTCTTCTTTGCTTATACCAACAACCCAGTAGGGTAAAGGCCTAACCAGAGCTCTAAAGTGCTTTTGGTTCTTTCTGTGACTGAATGTACCAATCCATAGCACGATTGTTAATCCTGCGTATGGGAAGCGGCAGTGATCCGAATGGGATTCGGGAATGGAGATGCTACGTCGGACCTGACCGTATGAAACAGGCCTACTCCGCTATCCATGGGACCACCGAGCCGCCCCAACTACAATTTTAATGAATAAAAAAACATAATATTTTTCATGTTTTAATTTAATTTTACATATTAAGATCATAAAGTATATACCATTATACTTGTACAGAATCTATTTTATTCAATAAAAGTAGCTGTGTCACTTTTATTTTAGTACAATACAAGCTATTTTAGTACATTTATTAAAGCTGAAGAAGATGTACTATAAAATATCTTTCAAGTGACAATTATAGGATCTTGATTCACACTCCCTACAAAAATGCTTAAATGCACTTCCAAAAGTTGCTTCACTTTTTCACACAACTCTTATGCAATGACAAAACCTCACCATTGCATTCTGCACCGAACGTTCTCAACCTTGGTAAGGCAAGCCCCCACGTTGTCCCAGAATGTCCTACATGTCCGTTGCGTTATTGCAACACTGTTTCCCAACGACCATCCTGTACCAAACGGTCACGATTCGCCCAGGCCCATCAGGTGGGTGCGCACACGAGTGCAATTTTAATTTCCACCCTCCCGTTTGCCTTCCACCCTACAAGTTGCTCCCCTACCCACCTCTTTTTCTTTCTCCTGCACGATATTGCACGTTGTTGCTTACGGGTAGAGTTTCAGACTTAAATTAATGCCCACTGTCGAACGATTTATCCTGGCCCCGACTGGTCAGTAATTATCGTGCACAGCCGGATGGTGCAATCGTTTCGGTCGGCCACCATGCAATGGCCAGTGGCCTGACCCAGTGCAGTACTGGTGTACGGTGTAACCTCGATGCACCCTGCCGAGCGGTCCCGGTTGCTGTGTTCGGGTGGGGGTGTTATAGTAAGATTTACGCTTAGACAAACGGAGCACATACACAGGGCAGGATTTAGCATCGGCTTTCCATTAGGCGGGCGTAGCGATAAGAGCTCCACAGGGATGTACGGTGTGGGACTGCTGCAGGACCTGCACAGAGGACACAGCAGCTGCTGGCAAGGTCCCTTCGCACGGCAGTACACGCACATGTGAGAGGGCAAGCTGAGATGCAACAAAAAAAGCAGTATCTTCAGTCTATAATTCATATTTAAACGTTGGCTAGCCGGAAGGCGTACGACCGTACCGGCTCGAACAGCGTCGTGCCGGCCTGGGTGGCGCTGTAAAATGTCGTAAATGTCTGCTGACCAGCAAGTAATCGGCTGCCGGTAAGTGTCGCCGTCTTCGAACTCGAACCCGTTAAAGGGTTCGGCGGTGAATGCGTGCGCTTGGTGGGAAATGGTGAAAAATAAAAAGCAAAACGGCACACGTACCAAAACGCACCCGGTCTCGCCCGGCTCCCGCCGATAGTAACGGAATTAACATGTACCGAGGGCGATGGCTGGACACGGCTGAAAGCGAACGATACAAAAAAAAAACAACCCATAGCAAACAGTCTCGAAAAAATGAATATAAAATTGCACGATGACGTTATGTGCTGCAAATGAGTTTAAATGGCGTAAAGTGTGAAACTGCAACGGTCGGTTGCAGTGCCCTGGTGTGTGTGTGTGTGTGTGTGTGTGCACTGCCGTTTATGTATTAACAGTCATAAAATGACGTTGAAATTTGGCATGAAAAAATAATTACGACCTTTACCATCTGTCTGGTTGGGCAAACGGCGTCCGACAACCATAAACGCTCGCACTGCAGATTGACAGCAGCGTGGCGGGTGCGTTGACGTGGCCAGCAGATGAACAGAGAGCCAGCAGCCTGTCGCTTCCTGTCGGGATGGAATATCCCTCACCACCCTCCACACACACTACACGGTCTGGAAAAGAGGCTATAAAGCTTTCACAGCGATTGATAGCACTGCATTGGCTGTGATGCGAGCTGATTGCGTTGGGGACTGTGTCGGTGTAACGATTTGCAAACTGACTCGTGACCCTTCCCGTCTGGCTGAATGCTGGCAAGAAGAGGGATCCAGGAGCCTGAGTAACGGTTATGGGACACTGGCTGCAACAATTAGCTGCCGTTTAATGGCCTGACCAGCCGGCCGGTCGGTTTGGTCCACGGCGATAGCCAAGGGGCAGACATCTGCATTCGCGTTGAATTATGACACAACAATGAAACGGGTGGGGCAAAGCGCAAAAAAAAGAATACTTGGAACGCTAAAAGTTGATAAAGGTGAAAGTTGTGGAATGTGTGTGTGTGTGTGTACGAGCCTGGGTGACGATGGTTCCACGATACACGAAGAGAGTGTCGTGGGCCTGTCGTTAAAAGTAATAGTTCTTGTTGAAGAGTCTCTTGAATAGTTAGAGTAACATCCCGTCTTCAGTATACCACTATTCAAAAGTGTATTCTTTCTAGAAATGGAACTCAGTAGCGTATATATTTTTATACACTGAAAAGACAGCAAAACGTCCTGCTATCTATTTTACACTAAGCATAACAGATTGCATCATTCCTGTAAAAGGATTATATGCATCCAAACATCAAAAGAGACCATATCAATTATCTGACAGTCACTCAGTTAATTTTAATTCCCTGCCCCGACAAATAAAAGCCCTTTCAACCGTTATGGCACATCATAACATTAACTTCTTTGCATCCAGACACAGCCAAGTCCGTTCCTTTCCTGTCGTGTTTCGTACCAACCGTTGGCGATAATGAACTGACTTCCATACCGTTTTTTCATCCTCTGCATTGAAGAAGTCACCCTAAATCCCATTCACTGCATTCATCCGTCCCATCCCGTACCATACATTGTTGCCCTGCTGCGCGGACGGAATGTTGCGATAAATCCGTCGCTGAATGAAATCATATTTTGCATTCTGATAGAGAGTGACTACGGTACTGGGTGGGATCGTAGCACAATCGCCTACGGATGTCTGGAGCAAATGCAACATTGTGCAGCAGATCCAACGCCGCGAATGCAAGGTGGGAATTATCTCGCACACCGCGCATAGTTTGTTGCAGGACGGAGTGAGGTTTTTTTTACCTCCTCTCTCTCTCTTTCTCTCTTTCTCTTGATGCTCCAAAGCAAAGGGATGGCACACAAAAAAAATGGGGGATTTCGGTGCGTTTTTTCTGCATTGAAAAGGATAGTGAGAAATACGTCGAGCTCGGCTCCACGCCACTTCCCCTCACGTACGGGGATTGCACTTTTGATTGGGTTTGTACATGCTCACCCGTGAGTTGTGATTTAATCCCGCATAAAGCTGATTTATTTGCATGCCAATGCAAGGGCTCGCCAAAGCATCACGGGAAAGTGATTAAAGACCTGGGAATGGAGATTATAAGCCGGCGCGGGCGCGTATCTACGAGACTGCAGTAGCTTAAAGGGTGGGGTTTCCAATGAAGTGTACGCTTGTGCCATTGTTCATTGGAAACGACTTAGAAGGGATTGAGAAGTATCAATGTAAAAATACAGTTTCCGTTTGAACCATTGTGTGCATTTCAGTTGAGGGAGTTTAAGGGACATTGATTTAAAAAATCGTTATTCGGGATTGAATTTTATTTGATTTTTTTTTTTGTAAATTTTCAATAATGTATGACTTACATAAAATAACAAAATGTATGAGATACAATATCAAGCCCCTTTAGATCTGTTTTAAACTTCTGCGTATATGACTCAAGATAATAGTTGTCATCAAGATTGTTCTTCATTATGAACTTGTGATTGGTATGATATGGATCTATTTTAACTCTACCAATTATTCAGCGCTCCGACGCTTGAGACTACTGCGGCACCACTTTTCACACGACAGATCCAGGGTACAAGTCCTGCCCAGTTCGTTCTCTCGTAGTTTTGACGACTGATTACGCGTAACAAGTTTTGTAAGGAAGGAAAATTAGTCGACATGAATAGGCATTAATATGAAGTACTTATTGTTTGAATAACAGTTTATTTGAAAACTATCATCTCGTATTTAAATAGGCATCCTCTCGTTAGTTTACCATAGTATCAGAGCTAACCAAAAGCCGACACAAAACGGAGTCAATTTAGTAGTTGGACAGGATATCCACTCTCAACGCTCTCTCTTGCTTACAAAGCTCTGTGAGACAGTCTCCAAAAAGTTAGTTGTGTCCCCGTACACGGCTGTACCAATTCTCACACGAGTGAGTCGCTTTCATTCGCCCCTGCCCCCCCTCCCCCCCTACCTTCCCTCTTCCAGTGCGACGAATAAAAAGCGTCAGTTTATATTAGAAGTCACACATATCGTTTGTGGTTTTTTATTTGCGGCTGCAGTGGAAAGGGGACACGTGTTTTGCGCAGATCGTAGATCGGAAGGATGAACGCAGCAGATAAGCACAGTAACCGGTGGGGTGGAGGACGCCTGATAGATACCGGATACCAGGCTGCCAGATGGGGGCCCACACGACTGCCTTTCGGTTGCCGTTTTTATGCAATTTTCGCCCCATCTCGTGGTTAATGCGGAGGGTGAGAAAGGGACGACTGGTGTGGCAGTCTCGAAAGTTTTCGAAACAAGGTTGGCTGGTGGTAAAGTTCTTGCGCCTGTCGTGGTTGTGGTCGCGAACTCTTCATTCTGAGGGTTGGGCAAGGGACGGTGTCGTTCGGGAGGGTTAAGTTGTTGTCCCCTGCCTACAGTTCCGCCTGCAGAAACCGCCAACCACTGATCTCATTTGCCGAAACGAGTGTGTTTTCTGGATAATTCGGTTGCGGAGCGGGGTGCGGAGCAGATCGTCCGGCGGTCGGAATTCGGTGAGCTTTGGCTGAAAAAGTTTGCCCGAACAAGCGCCAGCCACCACCATCGGAGAACATAAGCAAATGGGATTAAATTTGGCAACAGTTTGTGCTTCATAATTTATGCAAAATTATGAGTTTATAAATCAAGCGTTTCTTGTTCGGGCCAGGGTGGGAGGGGTTGATATCGCTTGCATCGCTCCGGCTTCGCGGCCCTCGCAGCCAGCTTTCGGATTCGGTGCGCATTCGGAATCGATCCTTTTTGGAAGGGGTTCCCTTTTTTCTTATTCTGTTGATCCAAAAGCAGCGAGGGAGGAGGCAAAAGAGGGACGGGGGAGCTAAATATCTCACATTTCCAATTTCTTGCAATACAAAAAGGCGAGACGTGCGGGCATGTACCGCATTTGGCCAGCCCGGCCAGCACTGGCTCACCCCGGGCAATGAAAGTGAATCGAACCTGACGGACGAAACCAAAAGGCGAGTGGTCGTTGTGCTCTTTTTCCCTCCCAGCTACCCACTGATATCTTACTTGGGCGCGAAATAGCGCGCGCGACTCGTAACGTGAAGCAGGTCGTGACTCGTGAGTTCGGAGCATAAAATTTTATGCAGTTCGATACACGTGGAATCTGTCTGTCACGGATTGCTCGAGAGGCAAACAACGGATCCCGGCAAACGGATGGGTATGTGGCGCGTAGAGAGAGTGGCCGTAGCCGTATTTTATACGATTTGATGATTGTTGGCCGTACACTTGTGGTTGCAATGTCGATTTTTGCGTGACTTTCGCGCGCCTTCATTTGTGGTGCGATATGGAGCAGCTTGTTGTTTTTTTTTGGTAGGGGGGGGGGGGGGCATGCGGAGAGAGAGTGGTTGGTGGAGAACGTCAGCAATGATATTGCGATTTTATTAGCGATGCTACCGACAACACGAGAGTGTTGCGATGGAATTACAGAGTGGAATTTCAAGGCGTCCTGTCCCGGGTTCAGTACTCTCAGGGTCGATGGGAAAGGGATTGGGGCAAACGGGGGAAAGGTTTGGGAGTTTGGGGTGGATTTGGGAGTACGTTAGTGGAAACGCGCATGTATCATCTTATTATTGGCGTTTTTTGGTGCTTCGGAAACATTGAGTTGTTGCGGGCGGAGAGAAAATAAAATTGAAAAACGGTTTATAAAAACAACAAACTATTCTAAAAAACAATATACACCGAAGAATCATAAGCAGATAACACAAAAGGGTACACTATAAAAAGATCCTGAACATTTTTGTTTAAGAATACAGCAATCCCAACCAAACGGGAAACAGTTGAATACCAGAACTGTTGAAAGTTTTCAAAACCTTATTTAGTCCAATTTCAAATCGCTACTTTGACTTTTAATGGACTTATATGATAGATAACAAACATCACTCAAAACCATGATAAGCAATTGAGCAAGTAATCTCATCGCGATGCTTTGAAACGTACGAGAGGAAAAATGGATTTTTATCCATAATAATTTTTAATCCATAAATAAGCAAATGTATTCTCAGCAACCAAAACGAAAACCTCTTGATAACTATGTACTTTGTTAGCTCTCCCATAGTCTTATAAAAATCTTTAGCTGTCAGAATAATCTAGAATACAGCCCATCATTCAAATCCTACTCATGCTTGAAATTATCATAATCCTCTTGAATAAGGACAATGGTACCTTGTTATTAAGAAATGACCTTTCTGTTTGAATATAACACAAGTCATTAAAATAGAGAACGTAAAAAAATGACGTCTTAGGCGCAGATTTTCCCCTGCTACTGGAAAAAGGTTAGAATAAGTATTGCCATTAATAACATTATTTAAACATTCAGCGAACAGCTGTCACGGAATTGGAAGAAATGACTTATCTCCTATTGTTGCTCATTGTGCTTGAATTTTCCTTTGTACGAACACAGTCCCCCAGTGACTCCTGCGCTAAATCCCTTCCGGTTTGTCCGATTACGACCGGTGATCTCGGGCGGCACAAAGCGGTACAAGAAGGGACACACTCGCCCGGAGTCGGAATCACGGCAACGTGCAAGAATCGCGTAATGCTAATCCGTCCCGGTTTCTAAGCCAACGGAGCGTTCCGGGTGATGTCGAGTGTAGTGTTATCCTCTTACAGGTCACTCGCGCCCGGGACACTGCTCAGACAGTCAATCACTGTAATCCTTTCCCTCCCCGAGTGTGTATGTGTGTGTGCTCGAATTTTTCTTCCAAATTTTTCCCCCGGGGAGGGCGAAACACGTCAAACTAACATTGGCAAACGAAATTGGATTTATCGGAGCCCGAACCATCTTCGCCACCCGCTCGGGGACGGCTAATTTGACCCGGGACACCTTTTGCCGACCCTAGCAGCTTAGTAGCTGCTTAGCAGGTGCATAACGATGCCTTGCCGTACGATAAGACGCTTCACCAGAGGGACTCGATGCTCCGGTTCGCCCAGCAAGGTGCCGGTGGTCGATGCACTATTATCGTTATTTGTTCGCTCGCAAGCATTCGCTTTGCATTCGATGAAGGGCGTCGTTGGGTGACGGAGGGAAGGGGGGGGGGAGAGGGGTGGACGCGGTCTCGAGATCGGTCACCTCGCCAGTGCAGCCACGTGTCGGGTGTTGGCGAATGCACGGCACGGCAAACGGCACACAAGTGGTCGCTTTTGGTCGCGCCAGCCGTATTGTTGCCGGCGCTGCGTCAAGGGGTTTTTTGGAGTGGAGTGTGTCGGGTCCCCTGTCTAGACAGGGACTAGACTTCATAAAAAGCGCCCCGAAAGCATGCATGCATTTTCACGCTTCCGAGCACACACATACACACACACACACACACACAAAAGGACAATAAGTGAGGCGAAAAAGGGAAAACGCTGCAGCAGGGTGCAGTGATGCCGCGCACAAAACCATTTTCAACATTTGGCCCTCACCCTCAAAAAACAACGTGGTTACGGACCGTCTTTGGCATCGGTTTTGATGATGCATACGCGGCCGCTTACCTTTGATCATGCCACAAACGGTGCGGGGTCTGCAGACCGGCAACCGTGCAACAATTTGAGAGTTTTCGTTACTTTCTTTCGGGGGTTTTGCCGCTTTCAACCGGGGAGCCATTGCGACAACTTTGTAGTTCGATTTGCCAGGCGAGTGCGGCCAAACCAATTCGATGCATTGTCTAGCCCATTTTCCAGCTGAGGAACGACGAGAAGAGGCGTGAGCAAATAAATCATTGGACACCTTTCTGTGTTTTTTTTTTTGCGTTAAAAGAAGGGACGAAGCGCAAGTGAAGCATAGAAACGATTTTTTATTTACGACTCGTTTTTTATTCTTCTGGAACTAAAGTACAAAAATATGAAGTGAAGATACTGTAAAGGACAAGGGTTTTGTCGCAAAGGTGGAATGAGTTGCATGAGAGTTCAGGGAAAGTAGATGTACAAGGACGTTCTTGTTGCAGAGTTTTGCCAAAGGAACGGTTGTTACTACATGCATTAATAAGGATTTTAATTATTTTCCTTCTTTCAAACCTTTTATTGTTCGAGCGAATGCTTTGAACAACAATTAAAGGAAATGAAGAGGCAGAGTACATCGTCTTTGAAGCGATTTATCTTTAAATTAAACAAAATATTCTGTTAGAAGCGTGTCAAATCAATAACCCTTTTGCACTGGATCAATTCAACTCACACAACAAGACACTCGCCATTGCACTTTTGACTTCCAAAAACCCTCCGTTTGCCCTCTGCATTGGCACCGACAGGGCCCCGAAAATAGCGCCCGAAAAGAATATATATTTTGATTAACGTCCCGCTGTCAGTGATGGATGATGCATGCGGTTTTAATATGCAGATCAGAGCACGGCATACCCGCGGTCGCCTTTCCAATAGGTCAATTAAATGACTGATGATCATCCAAATGCGACAGCGAACGCTTTGAATTGGAACTTCAACCCGGCACGGGAGTCTGTTGTGCTGTCTTGCGAAACAGAGTGAGACTGTCTCGGTGCGATGAAGCGGGACGAGGGAGGAAGGAAGTGGCTCCGTCCGGCACGAACTGTCCGGAGGTGCCAAAAGCAGACATCCGTCATTTCGGAAACGGTTGGCAGACAACGAAGTGCTGTGCATGACGAGTTCGTTTTTTTAAACAAATTGTGTACCAAAAGGAGAATGCGTGTAACAGTAAGAGCTTCACATGGTTTGTAAGCAATAATGCTCGGTTCGCTAATGATCAAGTTAAGATTTCGAGACCATTTATGTAAGAAAACAATGAATTGATATTTTTTGTTATTTAAAAATGGATGAAGAATGAGTCAAGAATTTAAAATTTGTTTTTTCACTTAATTTGGTAAGAACAGCTAGAGCATTTTAGTGCTACTTTAAATAACTTATCTTAAAATAAAAAATCCCCACAGGGTTAATGCACTTGCCAACCCAAAAACCACACCCTTTCATAAGTGTCAAAATGCAAGACAAAAGTAAACCTCCGATAGAAAAAATAAACCTGCAGACAGAAACGAAAGACTGCAACGGGAAGGCGAAGCGAAAAAAAAAGCTTATCCGAAAGTCCCGAAAGTGAGCAAAATAAATGTCGTCTGGAAATTTATGCTGCTGCCGGTGCTGCTAGGGGTTGCATCTCGAACCTGCCGCCCAGCATGCATTCCTACCCCAGTGCGCAGCAGCGGAGTGTGCAAACGCGTTCCGCCGGTGGCTCTCGTTTGCGTTCGGCGGCGGTTCATAAATTTCAGCTCTAAATGATCGATTAATTATGGAAACCGTTTTCGATCCCTTCTGCGCGACGCTTCAGAAAGGATTTTGGGTGCAGTTTCTGTGTGTGTGTGTGGAGGTCGTTTTTTTGCTTCTTCGATTTAGCTCAATTATTCCCCATTGGACACCAGACAGGCTGGTAGACGGAAAAGACGTTTGATAAGAGTATGAAAACCAGGACCGGCGTGATGAATAGCAAAAATGGATTAATAGATGGGGTTTGTTTCTCGTTCTGCTAAAGCATTCAAATGCGTCAGCTTTAGCATTCCAGAGTATGAGTCCTTTGGGCCTCCAAGGATTTTCAAATCAGATTAATTAAGAAAATTTTACTCTTCATGAATTTTGCTTTTATTTTTAAGCAAATGTTGAAATAAGGAAGGAAACAAAAAATCATCTGGGATGTAAAATTTCAGTTTTTCTGGAATTTCCGAATAGTTCTTAATTCTGAGATAATTCTGCTATTACAAAACATTTAAGAGGATTGTTAAAACATGATCCTACAATCAGGTTTAAAAAGTTTTTCTTATAATTTATTTGAGAAAATACTGCAAAGGGTACTTAAATTTTTTAATTTTGAGAACTACCATCGCCTTCAAGAATGCTCTTATCTCATTCCATCCTTCTGCGATCTACCAGTTATAAAACACTTTTTAAGCTTCGTACGTGACCGAGACCTTCTGCCATCAATAAAAACTCGCCAGAAGGATTCTAAATTAATTAAAGTGAGCAAAAAAGCGAGCCGAAACGCGAACAGCCTTCTCGGCACAACATCCGCCCTGAGAAGCGTCTCGGCTCAATTTAAACGTGTGTCCATGGCAAACTGACCAAACGGGGTCACAAAATGGAAATTGTCCTTCCCTACCTTCATCAGCATCCAGAGCATAGCCCTGCCCGCCCGCCAGTCCGGTCCTTGTCCTTTATTTTCTCCCTACGTCACCCCATGCAGTTTTGCATTCCACAAGCTCTGCATCGGCTCGAGACCACCTAATGACCTCGATGAAAGCCATTTAATAAGGTTGACTCGGGTTTATGTGATTTTTATTACTGCTCGTTTCATCCCGACGATAAATAAACACATTTCACGGTGGTGCACTATGCGTCGGGCTGACCAAGTGTCCCCACAGGCCAGACTGCGGTCGGACTTGATGCTGACGGACGCACTGAGGTGAGTGAGTGTTGCGCGTGGCGCGACACTTAAGACGCTGTCGTCACTGGAGAAAGAGAAATTTGCGATTTAAATAAAAAAGTAAGCAACCAGCCATTTACAATTGTCATTATCATTAAGGAAAGATACGTGTATCGTTCCTGCAGCTCGTAGCAAAAGTCAAGGCTTTCAAAAATTACACTCTACCGGCGCGGTGTAGGCTTTCCGTTTGACTTTACGTGACACTGCTTTGTGTGCCACCGACAAAAGGGCACAATTTGGCGAATTGTGGGCTCCCCATGCCCAGTGCGCCAGACACCACGGCGGTGCCGTTGCCGACCGGTGCAAAAAGGAAGCAAATTAAAACATCTTCAGCCGCTTTGCGCCACGCTGCTTATTATCCCTTGCACGGACGTGTCCACCGTACGACGCAGACAAATGTTGTGCAATTCCGGCGGTTGTTACATTGTTCCCTCCTCGCCCGGTTTCGGCACAACGATCAAGTGCAATAAGACGACGCACACGCCCGGTCCTGGACGAAAATGCAAGAATCCTTGTTTTCCAGCGTTTCCTAATTTGCTTAAAACCACGCAGCCACGCCGCGATGAGATTCTGGCCGGTGTCTGGTGGTCCCGGTACGATGCACCATCAATCTCTGTCGTGAAATTAATTTCTCTCTCAACTGCACATGACATACGACGCCAAATAGCTGGCCGGTTGCACATGCAAAATCACCAAACAGAGACACGAAGACGATGCTGCAGAATGGGAGGAAGAAA
>KB672180.1:0-12629 GCA_000349105.1 Anopheles epiroticus | reverse complement strand
CCAATCCGTTATCCCGGCCTTGATGGCGGACGCCTCCACGCCATACTTCCAACTCAGCTTGGGCCTACCACGCCTCCTCTGTCCATGTGGACGGCCTAAGAGGACTTTACGGGCTGGGTCGTCCGGGTCCTTGCGTATAACCTCTGCATAACCTTAATCCTCTGCACAACGGAGAGATCGTTGTACAGCTCGTACAGCTCGTCGTTGTATCAGCTCTTCCAATGTCCCTCCTCACGTATTGGGCCAACAATCCTCCTGAGCATCTTCCTCTCGGACGCGGCTCAGAGGGTTTCGTCAGTTTTGGACAAAGTCCATGTCTCAGAGACATACGTGAGTGCTGGAACTATATAGGTGCGATATAGTCCCAGCTTCGTACCTCGCGACAGGTTTTGTGAGATGAAATGCTTCCTCAGGCTATAGAATGACCGGCTGGTCGCCAGCATCCGTGCGCGCAGCTCGACTTCTATGCTGTTGTCGGTGCTGACTTTTGACCCGAGATAGGTGAAATTTGGTACGACTTCGAAAGTGCGTTCACCTATCCGTACATCACCTCTACGTAAATCAGTATTTGTTAGTAGGGCCGCTGGTGGTGTCACCATCAGTTTGGTCTTTGCCTTGTTAGTCTGCAACCCGAGGTCCTCTGCCGCCTGCTCGATCCTTTGGTAGGCATCCGCCACATAGGAGAGCCGCAGACCAATGATGTCTATGTCATCAGCATATGCCAAGATCTGTGTTGACTTGTAGAAGATGGTTCCCGAGTCGCGGATGGCCCTCTCTAGCACCAGGTTGAAGAAGAAACAGGCGAGCCCATCCCCCTGGCGCAGACCCTTGGTGGTAGCATTAACCTTCACTTGGCATGTGACGTTGGTCATGGTCATTCTTGATAGCCTGATCAGTTTGGCCGGGATTCCAAAAGAGCTAGTTGCGTCGTAAAGTTTTACCCTGGCTATGCTGTCTTATGCAGCTTTGAGAACTATGAAGAGATGGAACATGTTCTCGTTGTTCGTAGTCCTTAGTTACGTGAGGCAGGGTGACTGGGTGACTCCACGCCCAAGATTTGTTCGTACACACTGCGGTAAAACAGAATCTACGTTCTTCTTTGTTATCACCCATGGTATATGTATTTTTGAAGGATTATTAATTTAAACTAGGAAAAGCAATTGATCAATGTTTGATTTGATCAAAGTTTTCCAAGTGTAACTTCGCGCTTTCTTCAACGGCTTTGAGTAATTACCAGTGATTGCATCAAACTATGCTAAGTATTGTAATTTGTACCGGTCAAAATTATTTCAAGTAATCTTTCAAATAATTATCTGGAAAGAACATTTAAATCGATGCTGAACTCAAAATTAATATTTAATCAACATCTTGAGAAAAATTTCTTTTCAAATTCATTAAAACTTATTACTTTTTTAAAATTATTTTAAATTCGAATCTATATGTCTCTGGGGAGATCGATGCAATCAAGCGAGAGCGCCCCTCCGTTTTGACAGCAAGACCGCTTTTCGAACTGTCAAAAAACGTAAACACACGCAAGGTGACAGCAACCCCTTTTTCTTCCACTGAAAATCTTCTTTCCTTTTGTTAATAACACACATTTTCCTGCCCATTTTTCTTACCACGCTTTCCACCGGTTCCGCCCATCATCATCCGCCATCATGTCCGGCTACACAGAGGAATACATCCGGCAGAAGTTGACCGAGAAGCTGGAAGCAACACATGTGGTAAGTCATCTCGTATCCGATCATCCTCCTTTCGGTGGAATGCAAAACTTTCTCCTCCAGATCATCGCCGGATGACTGTTTCACCGGTGGCGCGGGTTGAGTGGATGGGTGTGGAAGCGTTGTTTGTAAAAAAGAGCTGTCAAACAAAAAAACTCAGTGTGATCGTACGCGTTTCGTGTGTTTGTGTGTGAGGACCGCCGCGTTGGAAGTGTACTGTTGTCCGCATAGGCTACGGCCACCTTACAGAATCCGGTAAAATGGACGGAAAATTCAGCTTGCTGTTGGTGGCGATAGTTGCGGCCGGCCTGTTTCTACGTGCTGCAATATCTCTACACTCGTACTCCGGCCAAAACCGGCCACCGATGTACGGAGACTACGAAGCGCAACGACATTGGCAAGAAGTAACCGTTAATCTGCCGGTTGGCGATTGGTACCGGAACACGACGGATAACGATCTGCTGTACTGGGGGCTGGACTATCCACCACTCACCGCCTATCACAGCTACCTCGTAGGTTTGTGGGCACGCCGGTGGCACAATGAGTCGTACGTCGCGCTGCACAAGTCTCGTGGTATCAGTACGGAGGAGCATAAGCAGTTTATGCGCAACAGTGTTCTGCTGCTCGATGTCTTGTTATACATTCCGGCCCTTCTGTACGCCACGTACACCATACGGAAACGGTTTGCCGATAACCGTACGGCAGGCGCTGAGTGGGCTTACCTGACGCTGGCTGTACTGTTTCCCGGACAAATCCTCATCGACAATGGACACTTTCAGTACAACAATGCGTCACTCGGACTGTGTGCCCTTGCCGTAGTGGCGCTCGTAAAAGGACGAACACTGGTTGGAGCGGCATTATTCTGTCTCGCCCTAAACTACAAGCAGATGGAGCTGTATCACGCCTTACCGTTCTTTTTCTATCTCCTCCGAGATTGTTTCATCCAGACGGATAAATCTTCCAGCGCATTGGAACGACTCATGGCGGGTACCAAGAAACTCGTTGTGCTCGGTTTGACCGTTCTGGCAACGTTTATCATCCTTTGGCTTCCATGGTTGAGTTCACTCGACGCTGTGGGACAGTTGGTGCATCGAATTTTCCCCGTCGCCCGTGGCGTTTTCGAGGACAAAGTGTCCAACGTGTGGTGTGTGGTGAACGTGTTCATAAAACTACGGTAAGTGGCAACCAGAAACAACTCACTTCATCCACTTAACATCTTCTCTTTTACTTCCAGAAACATTCCCAACACAACGATGGCACTGGTCTGTCTTATTTGCACCCTGTTGGCCGTCTTACCAAGCGGGCTGTATCTTCTAGTACAAAAAACACCTTCCCCCAGAAGCTTTCTTTACTCGCTTGCCGTAACAGCATTGGGATTTTTCCTGTTTAGCTTCCAAGTGCACGAAAAATCGATCCTTCTGGCAGCACTTCCGGTTACGCTCTTACTCCCTTTGGAGCCACTCACCGCCTGTTGGTTCCTGCAGATAGCTACCTTCAGCATGATTCCTCTCCTGCACAAAGACGGTCTCACTGTGCCATTTGTGGGGCTCTCGTTAGTTACCCTCTCACTTTTGAGGACTGTTCGGGGATTTGAACCGGCAAACAAAAAACGTGATCATTTCTACGATCTGCTTCATCTGCGGTCACTTCTTCCAGAAGGCATTGCAAATCGATCGCTGGGAAGCATTGTCATCGCCCTGTTCTATCTATCTCTCTTAGGGCAGGCACTACTTTTGATGGCCTTTCTTTATCTGTCTCCTCCCGGCCATCTTCCCTTCCTGTATCCTCTTGCCATATCGGCCTACAGTTGTGGCCACTTTGTGCTGTTTTACTTGTACTTTAACTACAGACAGTTCTGTAGCGATCACAGCGAGGACGTTTCCGACAAGCAGCCAACTAAAACGAATAGTAGAAAGAAAGTTAAATAAAGTGATTTGAAAAAGAAAATCTGACGTTTTGCTTGCGAGAGACACTATTTCGAAAAAGAGTTTAAGGTATATTTAGCCACTCTTCGATGATAGGCATGATTGTCTAGGATCTAGGCATTTTTGCTCGTAATCTGTTTTTGAAGAACGTCTACGTCTCCGTTCGATTCAATGTCTGTATTTTAATACTGTTTTAGTTGTATTTTAGTAAAGATTTCAAATAAATAATTATGAAACCGTGTATGGTTTGAATAATTTCTTCTAGGAAGTGGTCGATGAATCAGACGGTTGCGGTGGAAAATTTCGCGTCGTCGTAGTATCCTCCCAGTTCCAGGGCAAACCCCTTCTGCAACGACACAGGTACGCCTTAGAGCTGTGCTTACTCTTTCAATAATACTAACGTTTTTCCCCCTTTTCGCAGACTTGTGAACGCCGCGCTGGAAGAGGAACTGAAAACAATTCACGCCTTCTCACAGAAAACCTACACCCCGGAACAGTGGGCCGGCGAAAGTGGTCCTTAAACCTGCCTTTGTGTATTTGAACCAACGTCACCGATCGCCGTACAACAATGACGACCATCGTTAAACAATTCGAAGTATCCGCACCGGGGAAGGTGATCCTCCACGGAGAACATTCCGTCGTGTACGGTCATCCGGCCATCGCTGGTTCGATTGGACTGCATACCTACCTCAACTATACCGCGCTCGAACGTTCCTCAGCTTCCCCATCTGCACAAGTCATCATCGAGTTCCGTTCCCTTCCTTTCACTGCCACCCTGTCGCTCGATTCTTTCGATGCCTTCCTTCGTGAGGTCGATTGCAATGAAGCGCTTCAACCGGACGCCTTTCTCGAACAGTTGCGCTCGACGGGAGAGTTTCCATTTGCACGATTCCTGTCCGATTCCAAGGAATCCTCCTGTCTGGAGGATACCTCTTCCAAGGAGCGGATGTCACTCGGTTCCACTCTGTACATTATGAATCGGGTGCTCCGTTCGGAAGGTGTAACTACCCTCGATCCGTCCACCATCGGAGAGGGTGGTTTTCGCCTATCGCTTTACTCGGAAATGAGCATCGGTGCGGGGCTGGGCAGTTCGGCCAGCTATGGCGTCTGCTTGGCTGCCGGTGCGTATCAACTCGCGCGCATCCTCAAACGAGAAGCCACCGCAGATCACCCGCCCAAGCTGGGGGAGGATGTGCTGAAAA
Source organism: Anopheles epiroticus (assembly GCA_000349105.1). Lineage (NCBI taxonomy): Eukaryota > Metazoa > Arthropoda > Insecta > Diptera > Culicidae > Anopheles > Anopheles epiroticus. Next base: position 7,781 of record KB672180.1, on the reverse strand, counting down.
AGATTTACCAATGGTCGTTCGATTCCGAGATCATCATGCACGTGAAACCGTCCGGGATTGATAACGAGATAGCGACCAACGGTGGAATGGTACGGTTCCGGCGTGGATGCGGCGTGAATAAGATCATCACCCTGCGCCGTCCCGTGAACGTGCTGATCGTCGATACGGGCGTTAGTCGCAGCACGGCCAATCTGGTTACCATTGCGGCCAAGCGGCTTGAGCTGTTTCCACGCACGGTCGGTCCCATTCTGCAGGCGATGGGTGGACTGGTGGATGAAGCGATCGCACTGTTCGAGGGCGACCAAGATCCGGACACGGTGTACGAGCGGTTGAGCACGCTCGTGAGCATTAACAACAATCTGCTGCGATCGCTCGGCGTGAGCCATCCTGCTTTGGAGAAAATATTCGCTATCGCCGAACGGGCCGGGTTTGCCAGCAAGCTTACCGGGGCCGGAGGTGGCGGTTGTGCGTTTGTACTGCTGCCGACAGCGTTCCGCGAGCTTGATTCGTTTCGAGAGCTAATGGACGCACTGAAAGAGGCCGGACTGCGTTCGATCGAAACGACCGTGGGTACTGGGGCAGGCGTGACGCTTTCCTACCCTGCGGACGATAAATGACAGGCTGAGACAGACGATTCCGGTGCACGCTTTCCAGTGATGGCAAAAAAACTTAAAAGACTCAATGATTAACGAACGACGTAGGGCCGTATGGTTGTGGGTAACTGTAGGGTATTGTGTAGGACAATAAGTTCAATCTCTCTCTAACTTAAAGGATTTTCAGGGGCTAGTACTACCAATTGTTATTTAAAACGGACATTTTTTTCGGGTTCGTAACTGTTGGTTCAAATATACAAAAAGCAATTTAAAATTAATGTTTTTTTTACCAGTTTTAAGCAACAATTGAAAGAATCGTTTAAAAAGGTTCCCTTTTTTGAATTAGCTACACTATCACTATCACATGAGTGATGACCCTCTTTCCGGAACTGGCATCCTATAGATCCGGCGGTTTGATGACATTTTGTTGCAACGAAACAAATAAAATCTGGCATTTTAATAATTTGTCGCTAGTTGAGGTTCGACGATCTTTTTGTCCAAGGTACTCCAATGGACCCCCAGGAATTTAGTAGTAGCATAGACGGGTGTGGAATCAATACGTTTTGGACGTTTACAACGCAACTCAACTTTTACAACAAAATAGATCAACATAAGAGTTAACACCTGGCCAACAAATAAAGCTCCATCAATATGTTTTGTTATCAAACATATAGTTTTTGTAATGCTGCATTCTGCTCCATCGTTATAAATTGACGGAAAAATAAAATATATCAGAAGCAACAGTTCAGCACGGCGCCTTAATCGGTATACACTGATTTGTGATTGAACTATACAATAAACCAGCTTAATGATTTTGTAATAAGCAACATCTTTGGCTATGGTTAAAACAGGCATAGAATATACTATTGAATTCTATATTTCATTTGAGACGCTTGCACCGTTTTTCCTCTAAACAGTCGTCCTGTAATGGAACACTCGCATTACCGATGTCTGTAAAGTTGACACTGCACGTCAAACAGAACGATACATACGGAACAAAGAACGACCTTGGCAAGAACCCGTCGGAATACGCACGATTTCATTACATGATGCAACCAAGGGAGCACCTTACGCACGTCCCTCGTTGAGCGGCACATTTCACATTATTGAGAAACAATGGAAAGAGCGCGAAATTCAAAAACAAAAACGTTGCCCCTTTGTGTCCCACGTGTTTCAACGGCTGTTTCTCAATATTTCCCAACATTGCGCAGTGTGTGGGTGAAATTGTGATTTTTGTACGAAAGTAAATAAATTATGCAAACAACACACTCCCAATCGTTCAATATATAAAGAATAATTATTTTTTGCCAGTTCGTGACATATTCCGTTATGCTCAAACAACGTAAAATATAGACATTAATTGATTATTTACTATAAATCATAAAGCACAATGACCCGCCCGCCGATGGGGCACAAATAAATTCCTGTGTCGGTTACTGTTCCCTTTTTCTAATTGCTTCCCCTGTCTAAACATAAGCTGATAGAGTTAAACCCCTCGGTGAGTGCGCCAAACTAATTAGTGTGTTGCCACTAATGAGACACAATGCTAAAACCGTGCCCACCTAAACGGTAATGGTGGTGAAGATCCTTACCAAAACCGAAAAAAAACGAAAACCTGCCACAAAGAGGACACCTTTACTAATGAGCTAATGAATTCAGTCAGTCAGTCGAGAAAAGAACAAAGGCGTGTGTGTATGTATGTATCCAAACGTGAGATAATTATGGAGAAATAGAATCGAGTTATGACCTAATGCTCGGGTGAAACGAAAGCTTCCCACAGCGTCATTCTAATGGTCCTCCTTCCCTGTCCCACCTTCTGGTTAGTCTTTTTTTCTATTTGTCTAAATTTCATGCTGTGCCAAACAAATGTTGATACAATGCTACATAGTTAGAAAAAAAAACCAGGTCTTTGCCGGTTCTAAGAAGTCCGCTGCTGAAAGTACTTATCGTTGTAGCCTGCGATACGGAGCAACAGACTGAGCAGCTGCTTCCTGTCACGGGATTGCTCTGCGCGGATCACAATCTGCCCATTGCACGCCTCCATCCGCACACCGAGCTGACGGAGCAGTTCGAGCAGATTGTTCACCCGCTGTTCCGGATCGGTGCTGCCGCCACCAGCAGACACCGGCGCACGGAACACGTTCGCGACCAGGTCCACCGTGCGCAGGTTGACGATCAAGTACGCGACAATCTTGTCCGCCATTTCCGCCGTAATGATACCGTTGAAATCGAGCCCAATTAAACTACCACCGACGGTAGCTGATGCCGTTTGGTCGTTGTCGGACGCAGCCGTAATCACCGAAGGACGATTGTTCCCCGTCGGACGGTTGTTATGCGATATGTAGTTCATGATCGAGTACAGTCGCTGGGCGGCCGGCGTTAACGTACCTAGCGGTGGACGAGTGTTGTTCGCTTGATCGACGAATGCTGGTTGGGATGATGGAGCCATCGGTTCCACCGGACCAATCGTAGGAGCGTCTTGAGGTCCGTTAATGATTAACGGCGGAGAGGATGGTTGTTGCTGTTGCGATCCGTCGGCCGATCGTACCATTCGAACCGTTTGACTAACGCTCACAAGACGAGGAATGGCAGGACGATCGTTAGAGCCATTGGTAGCGTTCGAGTCACTGCTGTTGCTGCTGCCATTAGCAGGCTCCGTGCGGATTCTTTCCACCCGGGCACGATTTCCCACATTAGAAGAACCTACAAAGGTATCATTCGTTTGTCAAAATACATTTTTACTCTCGGAAATGGGGGTTTAATCACTTACCAACGCTGTGCATTGCAGCGATCGCAGCCGCAACGGCTCGGGCAGCACTGTTGTACGAGCTGGCCGTGTACTGTAGATTCAAATTGAAATTAAACCGACTCCAATTCCGTCCTCCAGGCCCTCCCGATTGTGATATGGGCTGCTCCGTACCAGTACCACTGGGAGTGGGGCTAGCAGGAGTTTGCGATCGATTACCACCGCCATTCGGAACCGACGAGGTCGATGAGGTGCGCGATTGTAACTCCCTTGGCAAGATGTGGATGGAAGCGGACGGACCCTCCCCGCCTGGATACGTCTGTCCTCCTTGCGGTGGAGGAATAAAACGATACGTCGTCGTTTTCACTTTGAACGTTCTCTCAGCCTTCGATTTAGAGGACGCATCCACCTCACTGCGGCACTGATTGACTGCGTTCGCTTCCAGTGTGCGGGAAAGCTGCTCCGTACTTAGCTCGTACCGGGGTGTTGGATAGGGCTGGGTGGCCTTTTCACCCTCCACGTGCGGATCGACATCCATCGGTTCTGCGGTAGACGCAGCCAACGATTCCTTGCCGTTTGGAGTCGATTGGTCCGATGGGGCAAGCTTCTGCTCAGATGCTTGTAGAACGGGCAGTATTTGTGGGGCGGTCGTCAGCACTTCCGTCACTTCCGGTACGAGCTGATCGCAGTGAACGCGCGGACGACGGAACTTGCGCAGGTGTTGCTCCAGCTCGATGCGCACCTCCGTTGCGGTTAACCGTTCGTCCGGATTAAGCGTTAGCATGCGCTTGATGAGACTTTTCGTCTTGTGCGATGTGTTGAAGCCGCTAAAAATAGAAGAACGTTTTTACTGAACCGAAAGGAAGCAAGCAATTTTTGGCAAATTTATTACCTCGGAATGGAATAGTCCGCCTCTCGTATCTTGCGAAACAGTGCGGACGGTGTCGTATCCAAAAACGGAAACTTCCCGTACACGATCGTGTACAGTATCACACCGAGTGCCCACATGTCGGACGGTTTCCCCCGGTACGGCTTGCCACCGAGCACGTCCGGCGAAATGTACGCCGGACTGCCGCGCTGATCGTACAGACACTCCTGCTCGTTGATCAGATGCTTGCCGAGGAAAAAGTTCGTCAGCACGATACGCCCCGTCCGTCGGTCCAGCACAATGTTGTTCAGCTTCAGATCCCGGTGTATGATGTTGCGGGCATGCAGCTGCTCCACCACCTTCACCACCTCGTAAAACAGTTCCAGTGCATCCCGCTCACCGAGCCGTGCGACCGAGATGTGCCGCTGAAGACTGATGTACGCCGATGATTCATCGCAGAACTCGTGCGCATGAACGCAGTCCAGCACAAGAATCAACCGCCGACGGATGCGCCCGGTGTAGATCGATTGCATCGTGCCATCATCCCGCTCGATCTGTCGCTCCTCGAACGCGTAATCGCTGAAGAACCCATGCTGGTGTATCACACCCTCCAGATCGTCCAGCATCGAGAGCAACGTGAACTCGTTGTGCAGCAGCACCTTACCCTGCAGCGTTTCCTTGTCCACAATTTCCGTCTCCGGATCGAAGCTGAGAATCTAAGCAGCCAAGAACGGAAAGGAAAAACAACAGTTACTCACACCGCCTACTTCACATAACCTAATTAACGGAGCAGTGACGGTCAGCATGCAACCATGACAACGGTTCTGACCTACCTTAAGCAGATAAAACTCATTGGTGCCCTGTTTGCGGGCGAGATACTGCGTCTGCGGCACGCCCGGGCTGGTCCCGAGCTCGTACCCGATCACAAAGTCGCCCGCCTTCCGGCACCGCTTCCGCTCCACCGGCGTACCGTACCGTGGGATTTCACAATCGAGCAAAACATTGCCCGTCTGCCCGCGCACAATCCGTCGCGCGTACTTGCTCATGTTGGCCGTCGCATCCTCAGCAGCACCGTCCCGTTCGCTGGCGCCCGATGCCGTTGCCTCGCTGCCATCCGGAACCGTACCGTCCGCCGGGCCCGGCTGCCCATCCTCGATCGTCGGCACCTGCTGGTCCGATCGGAACTTTTTCGCACGAAAACCATTGCCACTGTCCGCCGTTTGCCGCTTGCCGAGCTGTTTGCGTGCGCGGAACATGTCACGAAATGGCGCAGGAACTCAGGAACGGGGAATGATGTAAACCCGATGCAACGGTGGTGTAATGAATGAGCTGGTGGGGGGTGGAAGGTGCTGCGCTTGCTTATCTGCTCTGCTTTGCGCACACACAGTGAAAACCCTGGGTGCTGGGTTCTGCTCGTACACCTTCTTCTCGGTCTCGCTCACTCACGAACCGTTCACAATTGCACTAGCAGCAGCAGCAGCAGCAGCAGCATTCGACGCAATTATTTGCTTCACACACGCACACACAACCGCCCCGTTACACCCACCGTTCCCGTTTCCTGACTCCACACACCTCGCACACGCGCGCACACACGCACACAGCTTCCGAACCGACAAACGGCGCTACTGTAAAATCGTCCGGACAGCCAGATTTGCAGCGGAGAAAATTAGGGAAGGTTGCTGGGAAAGTGGCTAAATGGGAATGCGAACGAGCGTCACGAAATTTGGGCCAGTTATTTCGACAGCTGTTGAAAACAAGCAACCGTGGGAGGTCCGGACGGTCAACGCCGTTGAGATGGGCGGTTGACGTTTCCGGGTTTGTTTGTTTTGGTATTTTCTTCAACATGATATGGACAGTTCGGGAAAAGGATAATGCACAGCAGGATTTGTAGAGGAAAATATCACTAAAATAGGATACATGCTGGAAAAGGATCTTTTATTTTGTTTGTTTGTGTTTGCCGCGAAAGTAAAAAGAGTTTCTTTTGAATTTGTTCGAGGGGTACGAATGCCACATCTGTCAAACGGGTTTGATTTGAAAATACAGTTATTCGAATCAGTCGTTGACGAGGCAAATTTGAGCAAACGGTAGACACTAAATTTGGAAACGTTAATTAAAATAAAAGTTTATAATTCAACTGCAGATTCAATCCAAATTATGAGATTTCATGCCAAATCGTACTAATTGTACCATTTTTACGGAAGTGTCTCTGACGTTTGAGTCTTGCTTACTCAAATTGGCCTGCCCTTACCGGTCAAGTCTATAACAGTGTGTCTATAGGTGCTAGCTCTAATCGATACATCGAACCGACGAAACGTAGACGCATAGTAAGACATGGCCTGCTAATCGGCCTCAAGGAAACTCGGTCTTCTCAAGCCTCGCTGGTCGTTGGTGACTTTCCTGGTAGGGAATAAGTCCGGCATCCTCATCACGTGCTCCAACCATCGTATCCTTCCAGTTTTGACCAACGCCTAGAATGTCTCACTCACTAAACAGCTCAGCTAGCTTGTGGTCCTGGATCTCAGGAGCTAGTAGAGCCCGGAGCATGTACGATTTCTCTAGATTTTCTGAAGTTACAATCGTACCTAATTAGCAGAACATCCTCTACCATCTCGAAATCGTCACCGTCAACTAATACACTTATTCTTTCTCGCATTGATCCTCCATCCAACCCTAGGGGCCTCTTCAAATAAAAATGTTTGGCTTTTGATCAAGTTACAACTCAAGTTCCAAGATTAGCTTTGAGAACACAATCTATGATAAACCTTCTTGTTTTGTAAACGCTAAGTAAACCAACCTCTTAACCTCTCAGCCCTTACTACCAAGGGTATACGCCAGGGAGATGGATTTGCCTGTCTCTTCTTCAACCTGGTGCTAAGACCAAACCAGCGAGTGAGCGAATGAACCAGTTATGGTGACCAGCAACCCTACAAACAAATGACGAATTACTTAGGGGTGACGTACGGATGCCGATACAACGATGAGCTGTAGGGACTGTACAACGAACTCTCCGGCTCCGGTGGGCTGGCCATGTTATACTCATGGACCCGGACGATCCAGCCCGTAAAGTCCTCTTAGGCCGTCCGCATGGACAGAGGAGGTATGGTAGGCCCAAGCTGAGGTGGGAAGATGACGTAGAGGCGTCCACCATCAAGGACGGGATAGCGGATTGGCAGACGACGGCGCGAGACCATGAGCGGTTTCGGAGTTTGCTGCAGCAGGCCAAGACCGCGAAACGGTTGTAGCGCCCGATAAGTAAGTAAGTGAGTAAACCAAATTGAGATGCAGATTATGGCACCAATTCACCCATTTGCGACCCTAACAAAGCCCTAAGATATGATTTACTTACGCAGAGGCTTGCGTGCGATGCATCTCTGCACTATTGTTGCAGAGGCTGCAGATCCTGCTTCCTTGTTGCTTCTGCAGCTTCAGGAATTACTTTTGCATTGAAAGGCCTTTTCGGTTGTTTCTATGCATGGTTTTTATATCTGTTGTAACAGCTTTCATATCTGTAGTATTGATAAAATCCAAAAGATCGATAACGAGATCAGTTAAGTGTCCAACAGCTACCACATAT
>KB672179.1:10000-21291 GCA_000349105.1 Anopheles epiroticus | reverse complement strand
CCAAGAAGAAGAAGAAGAGGTTTAATTGAAGTGTTATTGATGGAGATCAAAGCAACCCTGCGGTTGTAATAAGCCTCAGTAGGCTAAGACTTTGTACGAATAAATCAGTCTTCAACAAACTCTTAACCGAACCAGTCGCTTTTATCAATTATGATTATAAGTGATATTGATATACGTAGTACAGTAGTTTTGCGCCATTTGCAATTCAATAATGAAAACGTATAGGAGAGTTAGCAGCAAACAACTGAAATCGTGCAGACTAAAGTAAGTAAATAACTTTAAAAATCTTTATTCTCCTATTCCTATTACTACCTATACTATTATCTACCTATTTCAAAAACTAAAATACTAACTCCCTATTTTAAGTACTTATGTCTAATGTAAAAAAATCGAAAACAAATCGTGAAAACGATACCTGAATTTTGATAAATCCCAAATAAACCCCGCTTCTATTTAACACATTCTTTGAAACTGAGCTCTCAATCTCAAACTTGTTTTTTTTTTTTTAAATTTGTGATATTTTTGCCAAAGTTTATACATGTATAGAAGCTTTTTACATTTTTAATGTTTCTTGAAAAAAATTGTGACGTTATTTATATTTTTCACTTATGCTTTAAAAAAACTTATGTTTTTCAATCGAAAACTAGAAAGCAAAATATGTTTTAAATTTTCAATTTTTTTTATCTTTGAAATATACATATTTGTTTATCTCACTTAAAGACGCTCACAAAACTTGTAATATGTACAGTTAAACAATCCAACAATCCAAGTAGCCATGCGTTATTACTCGAATTGCATTTAATGTTAGCTTTTGCTCCTAAAAATTATTGTTTTACATAGTTTTTTAAATGTAAATTTTACTACTTACAGTGGACTGAATTTTCATAAAAACGGTTTATTTGGGAAAAATAATGTATGAATTGTAACAAAAACAAATAAAGTGCATCCTGCACTTTCATGATGCAGTTGCATTTGACAACCTCGTTGGATGGCATACGGCCCAACTATTGAGGTACCAACAAAAGAGTGACCCAACTAAAAAGAACTCAACTAGTGAGGTTCTACAGGACTTACTTACTTTATTTAATTATCTGGCGCTTCAACCACTTCGCGGTCTAGGCCTGCTGCAACAAACTAAGATACAGCTCACTGTTTCGCGCCGTCGTCTGGCAATCTGTTATTCCGGCCTTGATGACGGACGCCTGAACGCCATCCTCCCACCTAAGCTTGGGCCTACTACGCCTCCTCTGTTCAATTGGACGGCCTAAGAGGACTTCAGTAAATTGGTGCGATATAGTGCAAGCTTCGTCCATCGCGACAGGTTTTGTGAGGTGAAATGCTTCCTTAGGCTATAGAGTGACCGGCTGACCGCCAGCATCCGTGTGCGCAGTTCGACTTCTATGCTGTTGTCGGTGCTGACTTTTGACCCGAGATAGGTGAAATTTGGGACGACTTCGAAAGAGCGTTCACCTATCCGTACGTCACCCCTACGGAAATCGGCATTTGTTAGTAGGGCCGCTGGTGGTGCCACCATCAGTTTGGTCTTTGCCTCGTTAATCTGCAAACCGAGGTCTTCTGCCGCCTGCTCGATCCTTTGGTAGGCTTCCGCCACATAGGAGAGCCGCAGACCAACAGAGTCTATGTCATAAGCGTATGCCAAGATCTAGGTTGACTTGTAGAAGATGGTTCCCGAAGTCTCCACCTCCGAGTCGCGGATGGCCCTCTCTAACACCAGGATGAAGACGAGACAGGCAAACCCATCCCCCTGGTGCAGACCCTTAGTTTTTTTTTATAGTTATTTTAATTATATTTTTCCGAATTTAACAGATATTTTTACAAATGATATAAATTTGCTAACATTAATGGGTAGTCAATCCTGTAGGATCAGGGAGAATATTTTGTAGGCAGTATTCAACACCGTAATACCCATGTAGTTGTTGCAGTCCAACTTATCTCCCTTCTTGTATATGGGATGGATGATGCCGAGATTCCAGTCACAAGGCATCGATTCGCCATTCCATAACTCAGTCACAATTTGATGAATTTCATGTTCTAATCTTGCACCCCCGTTTTTGACCAGTTCAACTGTACTTCCGTCGGTTCCGGGTGCTTTATTATCTGATCCGTTACCTGATCTGTTACAATGCCCGACTTGCAGGAGCAAGGATTCAATCGAAATTATGGAGCTAATTACCAACGCTTTGTGCCATTAATGGCAAACTACTTTGAGAGCAAACAGATCGTTTTGAGTGCTGCCGCCTGCAAAGGAATGCTAGTCAAGCATGTGAACTAATGGGCTGAAGGACGAAGTAAGATCAGAAAAGGTCTTTATGGTTTGCAACAGTCTTGAAGTAACTGTGTTAAATCCGTAGTTGAACGATACCTACGAGTTTAAACTTGCTCATATTGCTTTTTATTGGATTATCCAAATTGATCATTACCAACATATTGTGGATGATATGTTGGTAATGATCAATTTAGGATAATCCAATTTTGGTAAGGTGAAGGAACCCAGGCTTAGAAATGACGAGTCCCAGAGCCAGTTGGGTGCTTTTCTGTACGTTGTGGTGAACACGAGACTGTATATCGTCAGCGCTTCGATCGTAGAGCACAAGGGGAGCCGTCCTACGAAAGCAGACCGGTCTGAAGCAACACGTACGGTTCGGTTTCTTCAGTCAATTGCGGGTTGTTGTGTTCGACCTCGTTTATTGGTGCACCTAGAAGCGTACGTGAATGCAGACTAGGCTAGTGATAGACTGTATCGAAAATCCAAAGTAGGTTTCACTCGGAGCAGTAGGATGCCTACCAGCCACCCGGTAGGAACTAGAAGACAAGTCTGAAGGAGATCGAATGCACCCGAGGATGAGGAGTGCTGCAAAGGAACTTCTTCCGCGCCGCCGAGAGACGAGTGTCGTGAACGATGATTTTGTTTCCATTTTCAATCCTTTCGAAAAAAGTGAATAAAAAGACCTTAAAGTTGAGGTGCCAAAATATGCAGCAACCTAACTAAAAATCACACAACTAGTGAGGTTCTACTGTACCTCATTCTGGTGTCACAGAACTGATGGAGACGCCCAGTACCTCTGTTACTTGCAAAGTGGGTGTAATATACAGGTGGGCTTAATCCTAACAATTTGACAACCGCGGTGCAAACAAAAATATAGAAATGGTTGGCACTTGGAGGTACGGTCACTTGATAGAGTGTGTGTGTTGTTTACTTTTATATTAAATTTGACGCAAAAAGAGACACATTATCAGTGTTGCTCTAACTAAACCGACCCAATAAACCATACAATCATTAATGATACAATACACATAAGACGCTGCGAAACGATTTGAATGTCTTTGTCGGGACACGATTCCCTCAGCCAGTAACAAACGCTGGAACAACGATATTTTGGTGTTTTCCATTTACTTCAAACTGCAAAAGAACCAAAAACAAAACAGCAGTTGCATTTGTGTTGTTATTGTGTGCTAATTTTAACACTGCAGGACTAAAATCTTCACCACTTGCATCCGGATTGTTTTTGTGTAGAGGTACGCACGGAATCCGTAACGCCAAACGTCAAATGAGTATTTAAAAATGGCCTGCTCGGAAGGCCACCTGTATATTTTACCCACTTTGGCTACTTGTTTTAAAAATGCTGATCACAAAAAAAGAAACGCAACGAGATTCAACGCTCGAAGAAGGAGTTAAATCCGCAAAATCATTTAGAGGCTTCAAATCACCCACTCACGCTTACTCAATGGTCTTTTCTCTAGATTATAGTGCATGAAAGTTTAATACGCAAAATTATTAATTTCCATTCTCAGCATGCAGAAATGTTTGCTCATCCTATTGGCATGGCTTTTCAATCCATAACTTACCAATTGCCCCATGCAGCATGGCACCAAAACATGGACCTTGAACAGAACAATTCGTACTGTCTATTTATTTAGCGAACACATTTCACTGCGGTTCTGGCTTTTTCCTTCGGTTAAAGATGCTTCCTCGCGTTTTGTTTTCTCTTTGGACTATAAATATATTAACGTTTATTTACAAATATTAGTTTTTTTTGCTGTAATTTTTGTTTCAGATTTTTTCTCCATTTTGTCCTTTTTTAGATTTTGTCGTTAGCTTTCTTTTTATCCACGATTTTTTGTTTTATTTTCTTCTATTCTCAATTTCACAACCATTATGTAATGAAAACTTGCTGGGAAGCATAAATTATGATTATCTTATTCATTTCTGTGTGGTTTTTTTCTCTCTTTCCTTTTTTTTTGTTTTGTTTGCGGTGTAATATCGTGTCGAGTTTCATTTCGTTTTTTTTCTGATTTCATTTTCGGTGTATTTCGATTCGTGTGTACGTGTGTTAGTTTTCCTTTTTCTTCATTTTGCTTTTGCACATGTGCGCATCATCGCATTGACTGACGCGTCCTAGAGTTCTAGCTTGTGTGTGTTTGTGTTACTGAAGTTTTACAATAGAATGGCACAACAATTATTTTCTTTTTTTTTCCTATGCGTACTTTCATCCATCCTATCGCTTTTATTCCTACTTATTCTTGTGTGTTGATGTTGCAGGTTTCATTATTGTGTGGTGTGCGTGTGTAAATCCCATTTTACACACACTGTTATTAGTATAACAAGAAGCGTTTCTACCTTTCTATTTTTTTCTGATCGTACTGAATTGCAGTATGTCTTTATCAACGAACATAAAGGACACAAATATTACGAGACAATCTAAAAAGCTTCAGCGCACGGAAGACGCAACAATCGTTAAGTTATAATCGACTCACTTTTGTACCTTTTTTCCTCTCTAATCGACTTATTTTTAAAATGTCAACAAACATAATGAAAGAAGCATTGGGGAAGAGTGGTTTCCGTAAAGGCTGCTGACTTTAACTTACTGTTAAAAATAACAAGACAAATCGTTTCCGCATGCGCAGGGAAGACAGACGGAATCCGAATACAACCGATTGTGTTTAATTCTTGGCAAATTTTGAAGATGGTTGGGCGTTTAGCTTCATATACGGCCAATTTGTTCTTAGAAGCACTCACAACGGTGTCCGCTTCTAATTAGGAGTTCGATTTGGAGTTTTTTGTTTTGTTCATCTTGCACTCTTCCACCGTTACGAGTGCCTTGGAAGCTGTGTAAGAACGGCGCTCTCTTGTTGCGTGTCCTGCAAACGCATTTGATTGCAATAATATCATCAACCCTAAACTACATCATGCGCGCAATGCGCAGCCGAATGCGTTGTTTGCTTGCACCGTGGAGGAAAACGGATGGACTTTCTCTTGAAGAAGTCGTTTCGATGAATATTATACACGTGTTTAAGCTTACAGCACTGATGACCGCACGGGACTTGGTTGACACTCTCGCCCTTGTTTGTCTGTCGATTGCAGCTGCTTGCCTCCGTTAGCTTACCGTCCTTCAGTAGCCCTCCTGCCTTGCTCGACATAATTGCTTATTTATCCTTTGTTATCTTCATTGTTGCTTCTTCGTTTATGTTTTCTTACTGCTGGATTGCTCTTCTGTAATTCTAACAACTATGACGTGAAATAACTATGAAAAATCCTCGACTTGTTTGTTTTCGTTACACGCTCTACGTTTTACTAGCGCCGCCTCTTTTGCTTCTGGGGCCGCACCTTACCCATACACGCACGTACACACACACACATACAAACATACAAACACACATACGCACACACTCATTAGTGTGAGCGCCTGTTACGCTTCGTTTATTACATGTGGCGTGTTTTATGTTGCTTGTTCGCTAACCATCTGAGTTCTTAATTGCAGTTGTTAAGTTTGTCAACCGGTTTCCTCTACTCGGTGGCGTGAGGATCGGCCCAACATGTTGCTTATCCTTTGCTAATAAGCTTTATTACGATGTGGAAGAAAGATTTGCTATGAGTTTGCTTTTTACTTGTGTTTGGTTTGTTTTGCTTGCGTACTGTGGTATTGATTTCTAGTGAGTGTACCGTTTTTCGCTTGCTCTTCACTAAACACAGCTTGCCATTAATTTACTTTTACCTAGCGAGAATAATATAACTAAATCCTAGATTCAAATGTTGTAGACACAGTTTGCGGTTGCACAGTTGCAGCTATGTAAAGTTAAGTGTTCTTTTTTTCTATTCTTCTGTTGTATTTGTTTGTTTGCGTTTACTCGCTTTCTTATTGGTGGTGCCATTTTGGGTTGTTTGTTGTCGGGTTTTGATTCGCTGTTTCAGTTTTCGATTTCATTGTTTTGATTTGCTACAGTTACACTTAAATAGACGTTAAAGGAGACGAAAAAACTCACTCATCAGTTTCGTTATTGTAAGTAGGACTGTTTCTGTTTTTCGATAATCAATTCATTTGATTTTGTTTGCTTATCTGCTTTGCTGTTAAATTCCGTTGTTTTTTTATTTCTTTACCGCGTTATTTAAACTATTCTGCTTCTTTATAATCTTCCTGCATATACCCAGTTTGCCATTGGATGACTTTAGTGTCTTTTTGTGTTTTGTTGTTTTACTTGTTTGTTTGTCTATTCCTCTCTACGTCTCGCTACGCCTTGTTGTGTTTGTATGTTCTCTTTTGTTTATCTTTGCCTCGAATACGCGTGTGCGAGTCACTGGTTTTCATTGTCTTTAGAAAGCTCCTTATCGTGTATACTTTAACCCCCCCCCCCCCCCATAATTGCCCAACTCTGTATTTGCCTCTGCTAGATGTTACCGAGAGCAGCATCTTCCATTCACTACTTTCCGTACGGTTTTTTTCTTTAAACAGGGTTTTTCACGACAGCATACACTTGGCTGTTCGTTTGTATGATCGCCCGCGTCTTACCATACTCTTTCCCAGACTGTTGTAGCGGATTGCGCCGTGTTACGTTGAGTTCTTATTTTCTGCTCTGCTGTATTTTACTATTTTACCATATTTCTCTGATATGTCTATTTATATTTAGAACCTATCAGTTACCGTACGTCCATCTATAAGGTGTGTGAGGGCAACACAACAATCAAAGTCGTTGGTAGCAAGTTAAGTCCGGCAAAATTCGGCTAGCGGAAATCAACAAAACTTAACAACGAGAACGCAACAACAATTTGTTTCACTACCTCAACGGAAACAGTTAAACAAGTCGCACAACATGGATGTTTCAATCTCTTCACGCTTTTGCTTTGTTTTGCTGCTGCTGTTGTTGTATTTTACTCGTTCGGTACATGTGATTCCGTTGGTTTGTCCTCGTCCGAATCCAGCGAGAGACAGTTCCGCAGAAAGTCCTCCATCGAGCGGTACACATGCTCAATAACACCCGTAAGATCGTGGCCCTCGTCGGCGTAGCTCTGGAAGGAAGAGAATAATAGAAAAGTTAGTTTGTTTCGTACGCAAGAAAAGCGAGAAAGCAAGTTCAGTAGGAAGATCTAATAAGTAAAAGATTGCACAAGATGCAAAAGAAAAAATTATCAAACTAGTTTGTGAGTTGAATCACGTTCAACGGTACTAGCCTATTGTGGATCTGGTGTTTAGCAAACTTAGTTTAAATGGTATAACATGCTCATCTTGTGTTGCAGCAGTTTTTGTATTCAGTTGAGTGATGAACATCTTTTAACGATGATTTATAATATCTATCAAACCAATACACTTTTTTTCATTACTCGCTTGACTCATTTTAACTTTTCATTTCTACTTAAGTAACCCTAAATTAAGCCCTAAATTTTAAACCTTTATAACTATATTTCTTTCCTCCTGTACTTGGAGTATGAAAATTATTTCTTCGTTTGAAAAATCAGCTTTTGAACTTTAGGTACTGTATCAGTTCCTGGATGGAATAGTCCTAGCATCCTTTCCTGTTTTGAGATAAGTTAGAGATTATGTTGGTGGACCAATTTCGAATTGTTATTAGCTTCTGAAGCATAATAGGTTCAGCATTAGCACTCGAACAGAAATTGGGATAATTTCCTTCGTTAATAGATTGGAAGTGTATCAGAAACGGTGTCTAGACCAGGGTACATCGAGTGCTAGTTCCACATCAGAGATATAAGGTCATAAGCAGTTCCGATCGTTTTATATGTTAACGTATTCATGGTTATGTATTCAAATCAATTCGGATTAGTTCTTTGCAGGTTATGAGTTTCTTAAACATTTTAGGTAGAAGGTTAGCATATGTATTAGGACAAATTCAGGATCACTTCTTGAATCCGGAACTAATAATTGTGGTTCCACAAACTCAAGTCTCAAGATCACAATAGGTTCACAATAAATTCTTGTACTATGATCAAGACCCATTCTAGACCAAGAATATAATCAGAATTAATTCTTGCCAAAAAATTTGATTTGTTTTTGCCCTGTGGAAATTGTAGTTGAAAACAGTAAACATATTTCTATACTTAAAAAAGGTAACTCGCTAAAGCAAACTCATTCAAACTAGAAAAGCGAGAAAAAGCAGAACAAACTATCAGTAAAAAAAACCAATAACTACAAATGAATAGAATCTAGTAAAAAAGTCACCTATTGAATCACTACTAAATGTAAACGAAACAAAGTTCCAGAGTAGAAACGCAAGAGACAGCTCATAAAGCAAGTAAAGAGTAATTGTTAGAGTAGGACAGAATGGTTGAAATGCTGCTAATCGTTTCGAAATAATATCGTACTAAAAAGAAAACCAAAGGGCACTAAATGTAATTCAGTCGCATGGCTGCTGTGAGCATGTTCATCGTACTAGTGAAAATGTTAGCCAATGATCTAGGTAATACTATCTGTTTGTTACTTGTAATGTAATCATTGTATATACGTATTGGACTAATGCTTTCATAAAGGTAACGAAATCTATTCAATCGTGTTGTTGTTCACCTGCACCACGACTCGGGAACACATTACGATGTCCTTTCCGGGCATTTAATTTCGAAGTGGGAAGTGGTCGCATTACAAAGAAGGGGGTCGTACGATGTAGTAGAATTGTTTTGCATTGCGTTCAGTAGCTCTGCCAATGTTTGGGCTATAGCCGCGTTAAAGCTTGAGTTTACACTTTTTAGCATTTGATGGAGCGCCTATATGAGTCCGATTAGCGAACTGTTTGTTTGCGGTTCGTTGTCACACTTACCAAGTACCGGAATATCGTCCCAGACTCGGACAGGGAACGAGCCAGCTGAATGCCGTGCTGGTACGGTGCAGTTACATCAGCTAGGCCGTGAATCAGGAAGTACGAGTATGACGGTATTTGGCGTCCCTTTTGCGTAGCGTCCGCCTCGACGTACGCTTTATAGTTTTCTGCTGGCACTCCAAGGATTCGCTCGGTAAATATGGAATCTGAAAGGAGAGATAAGAATGGAGGATCAGAACTTTCCTATGGTGCAGGAGGAACTCATATGACAACACTCACTATAGTACAACCAGTCCGTAATGGGCGACACCGAGATACCGCACTTGAAGACGTGCTGCTGTGAACCGAGAATCATGGCTGTGACATATCCACCGTAGCCCCAACCCCATACTCCGACACGGGTTTCATCGAGGAATTTCAGTGTGTCCAAGAGGTACCTGTTGGGAGTATCAATAAGTGTTAATAAAATGATATCATTACTGTGCTTGGGTCTCACTTACCTCAACACTGCGATTTGATCTTGCACCTCAACGCCTCCGAGATGGCGGTACAACGCTTGTTTGCCTTGTCCCCGAGCACCACGCACGTCAAGCCGTATGTACACTACGTCATTGTGGCTAGACATGTACGTACCCCAGTCGATCTTAAACTCCTCCGACACGGACGTCGATCCGGGCTTACCGTTACTAAATGGAATAAAAAAGTGACCCCATCACCAGCATCACGTTAGTTTAGTTTGCGGAGGTCACATATTTCAAGACGCATTACTTACACCTCAACAAGCACGGGAAAAGCGGCATCACGTAGCTCTTCTCGCCAGCTCGGAGGTAGAAGCAACTGCACTGCTGCTCTTGTCCCATGCGGCAGCGGAATCTCGAAGGAGCGCTGCGATGGTAGCGCCAACTCCTGCAGCTTGCTCGCAAAGAACGGTCGCGTATCGTACAGCACCCGCATCAGCTTGTGATTATGGGCGGCGTGTACCACTGCAAGCGAAAAGGCATCCAAAAAAAGGGCACTTACTTAATTATTCACTGCAGCACGGGCGAGCACGGTATCAAATATCGGCGATACTCACCAGCCAATGGAAGACCGGGGCCTTTACATTCGAGAATGTAGAACGATATCCCGACGTGGCTAGAAACGTACGGCTGCGAGCTGACGAACGCATCGAAGTACGAGCAGTTGCTGTAGTAGTAGCGACTGCCCCAGAGGACATCACTTAGATCACACGTAATGCAGGTTGGTTCCGTTCTGGAGCAGTAAAGAGTTTGATAAGAAAAGGCCAACATTCAAGATGGACCACCAGTTCATCAGTGTTCCAGTGTCATGGTAGGAATCGTACCTTCGGAGTTCTTCGCTGACAGGATCTTTCACAACGTACAGATGCTGCTGGCCGGGCTTTTTCCCGTGCGTGCCCAAGTAGTAGACCAGGTGGTTAACCGTATCCCAGGCAAGAATGCGTATCACCTAAGCAAGCGGATAGCAACCACATTGTCATTTATTAGATCAAACATTGATTTCGCTCCCCCATGCGCTGTCCGTACCTCGTAGCGACCGTGGGAAATCACAGCCATCCGCTGCTGCGTGATTGTGATGTGCTTGATGTGGGTGAAATGCTCCGTTCCCGACTCCTGAATGCCCGCCATAAACAGAAAGCTGTCCCCATCGGGTGAGAATATCGGATGAGGTAATATATCCAGCCATTCGTTTTCTGGCGCCCGCTCCGAATGATGCTGCAGAATGGACAGAGCCAAGCAACGTCAAGTCGTTAGACCTCCATTTAATCGTTTCGTTGACAATGGTCAAAAAGGGGGCTGCTTATGCCATTCCCGCCCAACGCCTGCCACCCATCTAATCGACCTTTTGTCTTTTCGATACGCACCTCGACACACTTCCACGTGGGGCTGTAACAAGACGAAACGACCGTAATGTTTTGCGAGCGGGTCATCCACACCACCGACACGTGCTCGTTCAAGTTGCCTACCCAGCTAGCTGATATAAGATAGTGTTCTCTGTGGAGCAGGAATAAGCAGAGACACACAAACGCGCGCACACACACACACATTAAATCAACGAATATTAATGGAGTCCAACAAGCTGGTGGCTATTTAATTGAAATGGACTTGGGGGATACTTACTGTCCTTCGAGAGCAGCTGGACGGATTACTTCCCATTTTCGTATATTGCTTACATTACTTATATCCATCACCCACAGCGAAACTTCCGGATTG
>KB672179.1:0-7500 GCA_000349105.1 Anopheles epiroticus | reverse complement strand
CTCATTTCTTTGATAGCAAAGGCGATAAAGACAGGAAGTAAATGGACGTGTTGGCATTGATAGATTTTGTTTATGGCACTGGACGAAGGGATGCCCCGCGCAACAAAACTAAGGTAAAAACTAATCTAACGCGCACACAAACACACACACACACATATATGTTGACCATTCACAGAACTACACACGTGTTAACGCAACCCCACCAGGCAAGGATTTCCGATCCGAAAGGTCCTGTTTTCATAACACCACCACCAAAACCATTACAGCAGGCCTGGCTAACTCCGAACCAAGAGGAGTACAATTCTTTACATAATATCAGTGGTGTCGGTGTTAATCTCTGCAATTTGCGGGGAGTTTGGACGTTACCTTGGAAAAGTTCCAATACATCCTTAAAGCACTAAAATGTTTTTTTTTTTTTGCTTTTCCTGTTGTATTAGGACGTAACAGTTGCTTCATTTCAGAATTTTGACTAAAACAAACGGGAGATTATGCGACCATTCGTGGTTTTTTTTTTCATTTTCAATAAACTTCCAAAGTTTTCAAACCGAATGGGCCAACTTTTGACACAATTGTTTCGTGGTCTGGTTCGCTGGCTGGCCTCTCGTAACACCGTTTTTGCTTCAGCTTCGTTTCGGCAATAGCGAGAGCCTTCCGTGTCCTTTAAGCTCCCCTACATCCCTTTATACATTCGTAATTTATTGCTTGATTACCGTACTATACGTTCAGCGTTGACCATGGCAGAATAGAAAACAAAGTTCCCGCACCCAACACATCGAGGGGAGGATGGGGATCACACAAGGAATGGCGCGTAGGGGGAGGAAAAATAATTAAAACTAAAATAGAACCCAGTGCTCCCTATCGAAAACACAAGACCGTTGGACACTGTCGTATCGCGCATAACTCCCTTTTTCGCGTTCGCGATCAGGATTTATGCGCTCTTCGTGCTAAAGAGCGAAGCTAAGGCACTCCGGAGAAGAGAAGCGAGCGCTAAAGAGGGCTTTAGTATCGTGCCAAATAGACAATTCCGAAAAGGCATACCACCCCCTCCCATCCCCCCCCCTGAAGAAAGAAGGCAAGTCAATTAACGGCGCACCACGCTTCGGACTTGGAAAGCGGACAACGCTAGCCCCCCGTCTTCGTCCTGTCCAAGTCCCGGCTCTGGGAACGAGAACTTCACACCTGTCATACTCCTTAGTGCCTTCCCGTGACCGGAGCACAAGTGTTGTCGCGTCGTTCATGTCCATTTCGTTAGAAAGTATCACCTTCCTTTTTTTTGTTTTCCATTCCATCTAGGACAAAACGCGTTCGGCATTTTCGCATCACATCCCCGCGCTCTCACCGACTCTAGCGCACGGCGGGATTAGAGAGAAGGGAGAGGGGGTATAGAAGGGCTTCGAATGCTGAAGAACACTAGAAGGTACCGGACCTGCGCACTGACCGGTTGGCGGAGCGACCCAGCACCAGTACCAGCACCAGCGAGAGGGAGCTCCGGCCGAGAACCGGGATATCTGAGGGACACCTCGCTCCGATTTTCAAAGCACACGGGTTTCTCGCACGGTTAGCACTTTTCTCTCCAGCTCCGTACGCTGCGTGTGCTGGAAAGCCCGTAGTATCCTTTCGCTTCCTGTGTGTCATCTGTACTTCGTAGGCTCATTTTCACTCCCAAGCTCGTCGTCCTCTCATGCTTCCTCGCTTCTTTTTCGCTCGCACCTTGTTCACACACTCACACACGCACTCTCTCTCTCTCTCACACACACACACACACACACAGAGGGGAGAATGGCTTTTTGAATTCGGGGGACTTTTTCTTTTTTGATTACCGCAACCAAGCGAAGACCCTGCTGGAACCAGATTTCCTTTCTTCTGCTGCTATCATTTTTGGGACCTGTTTCGCTTTACACTTTCACGGATTATGGCTTTTTCGAAGCAAATTTTGACTTGTTCTATCACTTCCTGTATACTAGCAGGCCTACCAGAGGACTGCCAACTTTCGCACAGTGCACATTGCGCCAACATCAGTTCGCACTGCTAGAGGAAAATGTTGGAGGAAAAACGCTTTTTTTCTCTTCCCAATGCAAATTTGTACCTTTCACACAAGCACACAGCCAACGATTGTTAGACCACCATTGCGCCACCATCAAGACAGGGCTGACCGATGGGTTTCCATGCAAAACGCGCTCCGGCCACGATACCGACGGCGACGAGGACGCGGACGTTCTACCACCGATGGCCCGGACCACTGCACGAAGAACTACCTTGCCTGCCTGCCTAGAGAAAGGCCAGCGCCGCGACTAACACTACTACTGACGCGCGCAACAAACAGCACGGCGGGCCCTTTTGCCTCCTCACTCGGCTGAGTGCTGCTGCCACACTGGCTACTGAGATGGATGATGATGGTGAGAAAATTTTCCCACCGCTTTCCCACCGCCCGACACCTCGCACGCCCGACCACCTGCCGTCCCAGCCTCGTGCTGACTCCTGTCACATCCCGGGCACACACGCACGCACATACACAGGCGCACACATACTCGCTAACCCTCACTACTACACCACTACAGAAGCGGGAACATGTATACGGACGGTTTTCTCCCCGGCTTCCTTTCGTGACGATGGTGCTAGAAGCGTGCGTGTTTTTGTGGACAATTTTAAAACTGTCGCATCGTGGTCGCGGCCGTGTGACGACACCAGCAAGCGGCCGCCGCGGCTAGTATTCGGGTGCCACTTTTTTATAAATATTGCGTTTTTTTTTGCCTCGCTTCGTCGTACTGTACCTAGGTGCTGCCATAGGTCACACTCCAAATAACGTTTGACGTTGAGGCCGCGCGATTGACGGCGGCTGATGGGTGACCGGCAGGGGTGCTCCGGTCTCCCTCCGAATCTAAAAATAGGCCCATGACTCATCACGATCCGATGACTATCGTACAGATTTGGCGCTTATGATCTATTTCGTATGACAGTTTTTGTTTTTTTTTTCACTTTAAAAAACTGCCATTTCTATATCATGCGCGCTCTCTGCTCTACCACTTATCGGCTGAGACCGTTTGCCCTTTATCGTCAGCTCGCGGGAAAATCAATGCTTCAAAACGTACCAAAGAATTGCGACCGGTTACGTTCTGCGACACAATAGCGTTCTATTCGCCTTATTTGTTACAGTGAAGCGGTAAAATTAGAACCACCACAAGTCAGTGGAGCATACAATACAGAGGGGAAATGGACGAATGGGAAATGTATTACGGTCTGCAGTCATTATTCGTTTGCCCCTCGTACACGCTACATACATTGATTTCCTTAAGCTGAACACCTTGGAAAAATTATGGCATAGTACAACTTGGCCGCACCGTCCTTCCACTCCTTCCATTCCATCCATCTAATCCATCCATCGTGCTGCTTTGTGCAGGTCACGCTGCAGAGAGAACGTCCGCAGGGATCGCGATCCACCTGGCCACACGAAAACTCCCTCCATCCTGGTTTCCCGGTTTCGTACTGCGTCAGTGGCGTAATGCGCTCCCTCCTACAAAAGCTAAATAAACTATCCACACATCACGAAGCGGACCACTTACAAACGCTTCCGTTGGGGATATTTTTGACGAACTAGTACCAGCATATCAACAAACGCAGCATGTTAGCCTGCACGCTAGCACGTGATTGGTTTCAAATGTTGTGTAACGGTTTTTACGGTTACGGTTTTCTGTCGTAAAGTAGTCATATTGTAGTTTTCAGAGTTGTTTATGGTTCCAAAATGTCATATGATACAATGTAAATAATTCGGTCCCTTATGCTTGTGCCATCAGAGAGATACATCAGAGGTTTCTAAACTTTTTTCGTGCTACGACTATTTTACCAACAGCGTCAATCAAATCACTTGTTTAATTATATTTGCTGAAAAACTCTTCTAATTAATTTAGGATTTTCAGACACGATTCTTTTAATCAAAACATAAGCTGTATCTATTTTTATGTTGATTGGATACTACAGACAAAAACCAACGGAAAAGGCATTCATTCATTCAATTGTGTAAAATCTGTGTAAAGCCTGTTCATGTTTGGTATTCTGTTTCAAAAATATTAGTATTCATTCATGAAAATCTGTTACCAGGTTTAAAGAGGCACAACATTCCCCAGGCTGGACTTCTAATATTTAGAAAAGGTTAAGTACTGTCCACCACTCTTGAAGTAATCATTCCAACCATTCATTAGACCATTTACACATTTGCACACCGAGTTAAACACATAAGAGTGCCACACACACAATAATAAATGCTCACATTAAATGTTCACATGACTTTTTTTATAATAATTTGCCAATAAATTCGTATCATACTACGTTGATATCCTACTTTATTGGCCAAATAGTAACTATCTTGTTTTTCTTGATAACTAACTATCTTGATCTACTAAACATTGTGTTACAAAATAGAATAGACGGTTTGCACCTACTTATTTAAACTTTTTTAAATTATTTAAAATTAATACTGGCTTATGAATGGTTTAGAAAATTCTGTGAGGAAATTCAACTGCAAATTAATGCTAGACCATATGGAAGGTTTGTTGTAAACTGACGGAGAAAAATCACTTCGATTCAAATTAAATTGAAGTTCCACATATTTTTTCATATTTTAATAGAATTCTTTTTTAATAATTGTCATAATAAACTAGAATCAATTTTAACAGAAACTTCTATCATGACTCTCGTTCATTTTAATTTTATTTTCAAATATGTTTTAAACCATAATATTTTATTTCTCCTTTGCAAACATTATCTTTTTGATTGTTTTTTTTTTGGAGTCTGCTCACATTGCAATCAATCATAAGACTGAAATACTTTGTCTAGATTTCTACTTCTATCCCATTCATATTTTTCCCTATTTTTTTGTTGTTGCAATGGTAGTACCTATAGTGTTTGGCTACTTTTGTATTATCGTCCCTTGTTTTACTCTCCTTACAGTACTCCATATATCAATCCCTGCTGCTACTATTGTTTAATCACTTATATTGTAACAAATTATATATTTTCTATCCGTTGGTTATGCCCTCGTGAAATTTCTAACGATTTTGCTTCAAACCAAATACAGTGTAATTTTGTTGTAAATTACTTTTAATCAAAACCAGACGCATCCGTGTAGGTCCAATCTAAGGTTGAGGCGTCCGCCATCAGGGCCAGGGATAATCGTTTGGTAGACGACGGCGCGAGACCGTGAGGTGTTTCGGAGTTTGTTGCATTTGAGTCAAAACGGTTTCGGAGTTTGTTGCAGCAGGCGAAGACCGCGAAGCAGTTGTAGCGCCCGATAAGTAAGTAAGTAAGTATCAGCAACGGACAACGTCAAACCTTAAGTACGAGGTTACGCTGTTATTAGACGACTACTTCATTCGAACAGTCTCCCTATACGCAAGACTGGCTAGTATTGATACTGCTTCCGACAATCTTTATCCCACGTTTGGAGTCGTTCGGGGCCATCTGGAAACGTCCAGAGCCGTCAGAATCATTGGAACGAATTCAAATTCCGAAGCGTGTCAAATCGTTCATGATACCGGGATGTAAATTCTTACTCTTTAATACTCCTATTCGTTTCAGTCCCTAGCTCGGAGTATTGCACCTACATTTCGGAACCGCTTCCGAAATTGAAAGAGTCATTTGGAAGCGATTCCGGATTTCCATTCCATTACTGCTGGCTACCATTCTGTACGTAACAGTACGTCCAGGTCATCTGGATCTATGCACAAAACCGATGGAAATAATGAGCTCCTTCCAGTTTGACATCTAACACACGACTAACTCTTACTCGTGTCTCGTTACTGGCTGACTCGTTACTCGTTCGTTTCTTTCATTTAACAAAAACAAGACTAGGTAACCGAAAACCGGCAAGAGTATTTTTTGCGCTACAGAAATATACTCCTACACAAATCGTCTTTCAAATGACCAAGTATGATCTTCCTCTTGATTGACACATCGTCCCTTATAGGGTCTCTTCAGCTAATTTTGGGGCACTGGTGACTAGTTCTTGCCGTACCTTTCGAACTATCATTCATCTTCCTACTATCATCTTCATTTCAACGCCTGTTTCCTATCTTGATCCCTCCATTTCGCACAAAAAAATATAAAATTCAAAGAAATTACGCGTGAAACAAGTTTGCAAGATGTCCTAAACTCTGTATGGAACGGAAAAATCGAAACTGTACCTTCACTTTTGGGAGCAACTGTATATGAGAGACGGCAGCAATCCGAATATAATTCGATACAATGTCGGGACTATTGACAAACCTTACTCCTTTAACACTAGACCACCGAACCGGCCAGAATTTTACGAGTCGGAAAATGATAAAAATAATGTTAAATGATTAAAAAAATGTATAAGTATACTGATTCTTTAGCTCTTTGAGGATAAGCGCAGAGATGTTAACCAAGTAAACAACGTAAGATTACCTGTTACTTGTATTTCTAACTCAAAAAGCCGTAAGATATCCCAAACCAATGCGATCTGGTTCGCCAGCATAATCATTAAAGTAAATCTGTACCCTTAAAAAATAAGATGGGTACTGTTTACTATCTACAGTAATAAATGGCTGACACTCTCTCCAACTATAAATGCACAACTGCCCTATGAGTTATGGAATTTTCAGCGTATGATTATACAGTGCGAAACATACGAAATAATAGAAGGAGAACTCCGTATCCCTTGACGATGACACTGATTGGCTAGGCTGTGAAGGATATCGACGACCGTCTTACCGGAGGATGTAACCCTACGATCGAGATCCCGCTCACAGTATTAGAGAAAAAACAGTGTTCTGGCAATACGAAAGAGATTGCAATAGGTATATACTGGAAATTGTCCGAATGGAGCATTTTTGAGTCTTAGAATCGCTAAGTGGTGTGAATTACTTAAGAGGTGACTAGACCACCAAGTCGACCCTTTATTAATTTCTTAACGCTTTCATGTTAATAAAATACTGTTTTCTATTTTTTTTTTACTGAGGATCATGTACTTACTACCTTTATCAATAATTTTACTATTCAAATTCAATATCTTGAAATCCTTGAATAATGTTTTATTTTTTCCTATGTAAAACTTAATCATAACAGATAAATCCAACAGAAATCTTGTTTGTTTACAAGCAGTCCAAATTGCTTATCTTTCTTATCAATATTTCATAAATGCCATCAGAAAGTCATAATACAGACGTATATGTATTGTTCTTTTCATGCTTGGATGGCACAACAACTCGTTAAGGGGCAAGGCCTAACCAGAGCACCAATATGCATTGTCTTTAACTATGACTTGATGTACTCATCCATAGCAAGATTGTCAATCCTGTGATTGTGACTTAGCGTACCCATAGCATTATAGTCAATCCTGCGTATGGAGGGCGGTAAAGGTCCGAACAGGATTCGATGCAACGTCGAGCCTGATCGTATTACACAGGACTTCGCTGCTACCAATTAGACCTCCCAGGCGCTAAAAATAGTTGCTTTTAGCATAGAGTATACAGCGGCGCAAAGTCT
>KB672176.1:310690-526153 GCA_000349105.1 Anopheles epiroticus | reverse complement strand
TCCGTTGTGCAGCGGATTAAGCTCGCCCGGCTCCGGTGGGCTGATTATGTTATACGGACCCGGACGACCCAGCCCGTAAAGTCTCGTTCACATGGACAGTGGAGGTGTGATAGGTCCAAGTTGTGGTGGGAGGATGAGTTTGATGCGTCCGCCATCAAGGCCAGGATAATAGATTGACAAACGACAGCGCGAGACTGTGAGGGGAGTTTGTTGCTCTAGGCGACGACTGCAAAATAGTTGTAGTGGCCCCTACAATGATAATGATGAATATACATGTACGTAAACCAGCATATATTACATGCATTTTCTTCTCTTTTTTCTAGAAAATTTCTAGTTTCAATTAAAAATTATTCATGCGAATGTTGCACGCATTTCACAACTTCAATTGAATCTGCGCATTTCACAACTTCAACTGAAAACATCTGCGAACTTCAACTGAATATCGAATAGAATGAATGCCGCGATTCATTATAATTTATGTCATACGTTTCAATTAACGCTGTGACAATTCCATCGTAGCAAAATACTTCGTACCAATCAAAATGTGTGTGTTCTTAGTATAAAATAACATCCATTTTTGCTTTTGTGGCTTGTTATTTCTTATGCGTATCTACGAAATGCCGAGATCGGTCAAAGTACGATTCAATTAATTGCACGATATATCCAGCTGCATGAGTAATGTTTTGAAATCTCTCCAAATTTATCGAACCCTATGTCACACTTGTCGTTCAGCTTGCATATGTTTTTCGTACCCATGGTCAATCTATTACCGAAACGCTCCTGTCCCTCTCAAGCCCCACTCCCCACTTATCCCCTCAAAAATACAACAACATATTCTTCGCTAGATGGTTTGCAGTGGCGGCAGTGCAGGCTCCCACCGGTATTGCCTGTATAATCCGAAATATCTGATCCTTCCTTTTGCCAAAAGGGTAAGAATGAAGAGGAAACAACATTGGAGTGAGAGTGAGGGGGGAGGATGGTTAGGAAAGGACGTGATGCCATCACTACACGGCACAGTAAGCTTTTTTCATATTGTTTTGATATTTGTTAATTCGGGCCGCCTGCCTATCTAGTGCAACGTTAAAATGAAAAGCCCGGGACGGGCCGGCATTGTTACTGGTCGACCAACACAACCAATACCATCCCTTCCCTTCCCTTCCCTTTCCCCTGAAACCT
Organism: Anopheles epiroticus; assembly: GCA_000349105.1. NCBI lineage: Eukaryota > Metazoa > Arthropoda > Insecta > Diptera > Culicidae > Anopheles > Anopheles epiroticus. The sequence goes on along the minus strand of KB672176.1, from coordinate 524,977 downwards.
GAACAACAGAGTTGGGGGGCTTGGAGAAGGTGTGTGAGGCACCGACGGGGAAGTGGGTGAGCGTTTTGGATTTTCGATTCCAACCGAATCCCGTGTCAGGCAAGGTTGTGTCCCGCGGTGGAAAACGAGGTGGGTGGTGCGTGCGTGTGTTGGGGAGTGCGTGATCGTGTTAATGCATATTGGTGCATGGGGCTGTGCAGGACATAAGGATGAGTGAGGTTTTTACGGGTATCCCCCCCACGTTGGCCGCCGGCGCGCTAGGGTGGGAAAAGGATGATAGAAAACTATAAAATATACAGAGCAAGAGCGGAGCGGGAATCAGAGAGGGTGCGAAACAGTATAAACGATATAGCGACAAAAAGTTTTTAAAAGCTCCACTATACCACCCGAAACCATGCATCTATCTGGCTGCTTTTTTTTCTGTGGCAAAAGCACGAATGACGCCATTACCAAACACGCTGTTGATTGGCCGGTGTGTCCCGATTGCGAGTATTTTATTTGCACTTGTGCTTGTGTGTGTGTGTGCTTTTTTATTCTGCTTTTCTGCTGTCGCTTTTCCGCGATGTTGCCTATTTCGGTGCACAAATATCATTGATGTTTCCACGCCGAACAAAGCGTGATGCAGCGAGAAAGGCGGAAAAGGGGGTTGTGCGGCGCAGGGTCAGATCGAAAAGGGGTACTACCTGTGCTTGGGTTGGCACGTAAGGGTGTGATAATGGGAGGAGGGGGAACGATGCATTATCCCGGGGAAACGCACCTTCCCCTTCTCTCAATCCTCCCCTCTCCCCGTGGTGGTAGTGGTGGTCAATCAACACACACGGAAGGGTGCGGAGAACCCTTTGTCTCGACCACAACTCCCACCGCCAGTAGCCAGTAGTCCTGTCCACCATCCGGAGCCTGGTGAACCGCGGAAAAATTGCTCGATGGATGACTACCACGCTTTTCCGCTCTCCCATCCCCATCGTCCTCCCAAAACCAAGCTTACCCCCCCATATGCAGTTTTGTGCAGTGGGAAATTAACGAAATTTTCCCAGGGCTCAATGAGAGTGGGCTTGGTTTCGGTGGGTGGTGATGTGTGTGTGTGTTCGCGTTTTTTGTTGTGCCTCCGCTCTATGAGTTCTTTACACTGTCCCCGCTACCGCTCCGGTCCAACCAGATTGGCACAAAATTCGCTAAAGCTCACGCGTAAATGAAAACCCATTTTCCAGGTTGCCCCCTCCCCCCCTCAAACCTGCTCTCCTGGCGCTTTCTCTGGTGCATCGTAGGCGACCCAGGTTGATTTTATTTTATCTCCAAACCATGCACAACGACACCTCTATCCAGCCTCCTCCTCCTTGGCCTCCACCGAGCTCTGTGTTGTCCAGTTTGCTTTAAAGCTGTCACCTGTCACCGTGCTCGAAATGGGGTAAATTGTGGAAACTTGCGTACACTTGTTCCGAGTGTGGACGCATTTTAAGGCTTTAGTTTCGTTGCGCGGTGATTGGTTTGAGTTTCGTGAAAATGTATTTTTGAAGCGACGAAAAATAACAGCCCTAGCTCTTGGGTATTACGACGATAGATTTCAGTATGGACTTTTATAGCTTTTGCTGTTGTTCTGGTTGCTATTGTTGTCTTTGTTGCCTTTGACAAGTGTGTGAACTAAATTTGAAGGGAGTGGTGGAGGTGTGGAAGGGTACAACCCTGGGCCAAAGTTCACTTGTTGAATCATACGTTGCAGTTAGCAAGAAAAGTTATTTTTCGTGGGCACAAATCCTTCTCAACTGTACCTAACAAAATAGATGAATAGGGGTTAAAATGGCAACGTAAAACTTTTTCTGGAATGGACGACGACGTTGATTTGTGAAATCAATCATTCATAAAGGATCATTTAAACGGCAAATGCAGTTAATATTATTTATTACAGAATATTTTTCGATTTAATTTTACTTGCTTAGCAGGCGCCACAACCATTTTAAGTTTGGCTTGCTGAGTTAAAAACTGCTCCAGATATTGTGCCTCCGACCTCCAATCCGTGTTCCCTACATTGTTGGCCCTTCCTCTCTTTGGTCTTGTTTTTAAAACCAGGATCGACAACGCTTATTCTGATGGATTATCTTGTTGATCTAGGTTAGTGTCATCTATTGGTTGTATCACACTCATGCTCCGAAGAATAGAAAAGAAAGTAAATACCGACAAATCTGGCTAATTTTTGCTTGTGTCGTCGTCGTTCCTGGCTTTTAGAGGTTTGGATTGCACGATTCTATACGAATGATTTGGCCAGCTCACCGAAACTTGATTCGTCGCACAACAGTTTGGAAGAATTTCCCTCCAAAAATCCTTTTGTGCGTCTTCCTTCCGTAACTAACGAAATATGTAGTCCTTTCTTCGTTTGTGCGACAAATAATTTGAGGTGACATTGTTTGATCAGGCTGTGGAATGATCGGTTGATAGTCATCAGCCAACAATCTACCTGTTACTCGTCGTGTATGATGTTGTCCATGTCCATGTTGTCCTTTAACCCGAGATTTGTGACATCCTAGACAACTTTGTAAGTGCGTTTACCTATCCCTTCCTTACCTTCAAGTAGGTCGGAATGTTTGAGTAAGTCCCGATTATGTTTAATTTAATTCATTCTTCTATTTTCAAAGACTTGGTTTTGTTGTTTTTTTTCTGGCCATCACAACCGGTATTGTCGATCAAGATCTGCCCAAGCCTTATTGGAGAGAATACCAATCTGGGGCTTTCTGTGACTTTTGGTACTTACTACAACAGGCTAGTTACACCTGATGATGATGAGCGATCCAAAGATGGCAATCGATCTACGTCCGGACCCTGCAGAAGTTGGCGCGTCTACCATTATACCATCAAACCGCCAAGACTTGGGTTGGGGCCTATGACAATGAGAATGTGGCGGGCACATTTGTAGCAATTTTTGTTTTTGTTGCATGAATTGCATGATATGTAGCGGCAATAACTCAATGATTTATCTATTTTTTTAATGTTAAAATAGATTTTGCACAAAAAAGTCTTAACGCGTGTTCTAGAAAATACAGTTACTTCATGTATAAAAATTGAAATTTAAAACAATAACAACCAATCTTTCTGAAATCATGAGACACGAATTTTATGTTTTGTTTGTAACATAATCATTAGATTGTTTTTTTTTACTCCGAGGCAAATTACGGGACGTATTGCTTAAAAAAATTAATGCATAATACAATTGTTAACTTCAACATGACGTGCTGCTACAATCCATATTGGCTGGAAGGATTTTCTTCTACCAACTATTGCTATGTATTAGAGAGTTGAAATTATTTTAGGAATAATGCAGTAGTTTAGTATTTATTGCATTAAGTCATGCAGTGTTCTTTAAAATAATATTCAATTTTTTACTAAAATTTGGGTTGTCTAACAGAGAGATGTGCCAGCTTCTTAGATAGGATAGATTCGTCTTTACCTCTTTACACCATCGAAAATGATTAAAAGATAATAACTTTTTTCATAAGTTTAGATAGCATGTTCATTTAAATAGCTTTGACTCTACATAACGTTTAATGCCTTAAATTATTTATAAATTTTCAATTCAATCCAACTGTAGAGCATAATATTCTTTGTGCGCATATAAACTAATGAATGTAGTTTTTTAACCCTATGGTGTGATATGATCTAAGGCTTTGCATTTGAATATGAACATTTAGAAAAGGATAACATTTACATTTAAAAAACTAAGACTTGACCGTAAAGAGCATTACTCTAATAAGCAAGAAGTTCCATAGGGATTCATTGATGCACTCAATAAACCAAGTTATTTAATTATTTAACTAACTTTAACTATCAATTGTAATTTCTTTCGGATATCAAACGGATTTCATTCAAGATTCCATCTTTTTAAGATATTTGTAATCGTGCGCTTGATTTCCACTAAATAGTCTAACTATAAATTATTGATGATGCTTTTTTTTCGTACGTGTTGCTTTAGGCAACTGTCAATTATCCCTAATATTATTTGCAAAAGATCGGGCAGCTTCCTCAATTTTTGAAACTCGTGACATTATCATACACCAACCGTCGAGTCGTCGGTCACTCGCCATCAAACGTACAGCGTTTGCCCCTTGTGTTGACGCATGCTAAACGCTCAAGTTCGTGTCCGTTTGCGCACAAGTTGGTGCTTTATCACACCACGGCCCTGGTCAACGGTACAAATAAAAAATGAACTCACCACCGTACCACGTGGCCCGAAAGCGACCACTATCTGCCATTCGCTCACTCTCGCCAGGCGGTGCGACGTAATCAAATTTACCGAATGACGCGAAATGCGTCCACGACACAGCGCCGAACCGAACCGCAACCGAGGTCGGTGGTTTTGATCTCTCTGCTGGCTACTAGCGATGCACAAATTCCGGCGAATTCACGTCATCTCGTCCGGCACCACATGCGCTTTGTCGTACATGCGGGGCTCCACCGGTGACCTAACCTTCACGAGACTCCGATCAAACTCAAACTGTTCGACAGTGACCATTGCTTTCGCTGTACACTTAGCTGCAGCGACTGTTATCATTTTTCTCTGTGTTTTTTTTCTAATATGTCAATTTACATATGATGAAAAAAATATTAAAATTTCTTATTTCTAAACTTTTCTCTTGGTATATTTAACACGTGAGTCGTGAAATGAAAACAACTGTGATCTGTGAACTGTGATTAATCGATCTTAGTACACTCAAAACCATGAGAAGGAAATATTTTTACAAACAATTGCAGTGAGTCATATTTTCCTTCTTTTTGTTGTTTTTAGTAGAGTTACTAAATATCAACCATTTGTAACTCGAATTGATACTTTTTTTTTTAATTTTTTGACTTTTATTTACTTTTATTTTACAAACTTACTTTTTTACAATTATTCACTCAATCAATCAATAAGTAACAATCATAACAATACTGAAATACTTTTTCTTCCAAATCTTTTTTTTAAATGAAAAACTCTCCAAAGAAGCTTAAAATCTTCAAAAGGCAACAGTAATGATGTGACTAATACTAGACTTTCCGGCTTAGTTAAGACAGTTTGCAACCCTTTGTTCCTGCAAAGTGTGTCATAAAAAGTCAAATAATAATAATAGTAAGTTTTTTTGCGTTCAGTATCAAATTATATATAATCTTTTATTATGGGTTTAAAGGTAAGATGAATAACGGCACACAAAGCAACATTATTCTAAATTGTGTTGTCTCTACTTTCGTTTACTCAATGTGCCATAAAAGGGAAATGGGTAACGGATGTTTAAAAATTGCTCATTGTCGTGAAATCAACTTAACCGTTAGAAAAAAAGATCAAAGAACTTTAGAAATAAAATAGTTTTGATATTATAACAGCATTAACGGGATTACAAAGTATCGAGGTAAATGGATTTCTTCCGTACATCAGTAATTTTTTTACGTCAAAAATGCTATATTTCAGATATAAATAGTAAAGCACTATCAGTAATGTTACGCTCCAGAAAGCAATTGTTTTGCTTCCTCCAAATAATCCACACTTGTTACTAGAAGTACAAATTATACTATTAAGCATTTGCCTTAGCTATGATTTTTAATCAAAATTACAATTTTCACAATCACTAAATAAAAAAAAACAAAATTCTTAATTTGACTTGAGACTTGATTAACGTTCGATCTGTTGTATGTTCTAGTATAATCTGTTTTTAATCGCAACGAACTCGTCGATATCATGTATCTTTAGTGGTTTAAATTGTTTCACAAAGCTCTCCTGTTCATTCTCTTCGGAAGTAGAGTTCAACTTTGTTTTTCAATGTCTGAGCCGTAACATTCGCTGCTATTCGCTCCCTTCAATCGCTAGATCGCTGCACTGTCTCTTCTACTGGCGCTGCACCCTTTTGCGCATCAAATTGCGCTCTCGGCTCGTCTGTTCGGCTGCTTGAGGCAACCGCCCACACCACCACACTGTGACCTCAAGAATGCGTCCCGGTCGCACATAGTCGTGCAGGTTTCATTCATGCTCAAATGTCGTACCACTTCCATCGCCATCTCATAACCAAACCACAGACGGCTGGAAAGCGCGCAAAGACGATCCGCTCCTGACGTACCGGGCCGAAACAAAACCAACTCGCGCATGGTTCCGCCGACTGTACGCAATACGGGAACGCACGGACCGGACCGACCAAACTGTCTCCATGTTCAAGTTGCATATCCCACAGCTTATCACGGGATGACCTCTCCTGTACATCGCTCCCTGTAGGAGAGTTCACCAAAAAAGCCTTTTTATACAGTGTTCATCCTTCGCCATGTGGTGCGCTTCGCTAGCATGCCAACGAGGAGGAACTAACGTAAGAATGCAGTACTGGTAAATGCAAGCCAAACGCTGAAAACACTGAGCGCTCTGTGTGCGGTGGTGGTGGTGGTGGTGGTGGTGGTGATGTGTGACCAACCCTTCTTCTCTCCCACACGACGATCGGGCACACGAAGCTGCTAGTCGTCATTGAACTATATGACTATGCCGCGGCTATATATGCACAAAGGCGGTAGTAGCCCCATCATCGCCTTTGCCGTTTGTCTGCGCGATTGTTTGTGGCGCCCCCGTGCTGTCGCTGCTGCTGCTGCTGCTGCTGCTGCTGCAGGTCGACCCTGAGAATGTTGGAGACGGCTCGATCGAGCGGCGGTTGGAGATGGAGAATGGACAAGAAATAGTGCGCCCACCGCCGAGCGGAAAATACGCTCTCGGCCGCTGTGGAAGTGGGGCACTGGTTTTGGGAATAAAAACGCGGCTATTATCCTGCAGTTGCACAGACTGGGTGCGGTGGACTGGCGCGGGGTTTAGTCTTGGATGTACCTAGGCGCTGGCACTAAAAACCAACCGTCCAAAGCACGCGGACACTGCCTAGTCGCCGTCCTCGTCGTCGTCCTGGTGTCGGAGCGAGGCTGGCTTTTTGTGCTTCTTTTCTCCAACATCACCCGGTTGATGGAGTTGCCCTCGTACGAGAGGTGAATCGCGTTTGCCATACGAATGTTTTCTTCTTGGAAAAGCATGTTGGTAGCATGATGTGTCGCCTGTGCCTCAGCCTAAGCCGAGGGTTTAATAATTCCCCTGTTTACAGCCAAAACTTTGCTTAAGGTTGTAGGAAATTAAGGTTTCAATTCATCTAGGTAGAGGAAGAAGCAAATATTTTATCATATAAAAATTAAATAGTACCTTCACTAAATCAAAATTTATTTTTTTTTTTTCGTTAGCCGTGCAACCTTGTCTAAGATATTAATTATTTTAAATTTTGTTTTATTTCTTCTATTGGATACCTTTTCATCAGTTAAACAATTTGTGAGTTTGTTTATGCCATCTTTAAACATTCAATCTCTTAGCGAAATTATTATAAATAAGAACAGAATTCACCGTTTGAACTTAACGTTTATATATTTATGTTCAGACAAATATTTACATGCAGAACATTATTGTGCACAGCTTGACACTGTTGTTGCATTTATATCTATTCCATTACTTTACTGTATGATTTTTATTCATTTTATCTACAAATTAAGGTATCTTATGTTTTGTATTGTATGTATTGTAGTGTAATTAGTATAAAATTAATGAATCATATACCTACTTGTCCTATTTTTCTCAAGTAAAACCTTCCAGTCAGCAGCATAACTTCATCATCAACAACAAATTGATACGGGTTATCAAATCTCATACTTTAAATTTTAAAAACAGCGATCATTTCCATAAAGACTTTTTAAAAAAAAGATTTTCGTTGTTGTAGAAAGAAGAATAAGAACACTTTCTAAGCTATGGAAATGTTTCGATGCTTTATGGAGGAAAGGTGTCTTGTAATGTTTTTTTTTTTCTCAAAGCCAAACGTTATTCTCATGTTGACAGTGTTATTACATTTGATTGTACTTCTTTGCTTAACCATTAGCGTACTCATTCATATTACGCACATTTATGGCATCTCTTGCATGCTTTGATCATTACAGAATCATATCCCTACTTGTGCTGTTTTTTTTTTTCCATTAAAACCTGTAATTTGATTAATAAATAAGATTATCACGTTATCAGGGGGTTTGTTACCATTTGTTTTATCAATTTTGAAGGCAACTGTCATTCCCAACAAGCAATTCTAAAATTGTAACTCAAAATTAAATAGTCGGTCAAATAATATCAGTTTTTCATGAAAAAAGCCTTACTACGAAACAGTTACTTTATAAATCAGTTTTCAAATGGCATTAATACAACTTTTTAAGCGTTATAGCTATAGCCGGGATTTGAAAAAATTCTCCGATCGATCAGAACAGTAAATGTTGTTAAAACGAGTTCACTGTGTGGATAACATCTAGCTCAACCGGCTCAACTAAAAAGTTTTACTTTTAAATTTGAAAACATACTTGAAAACTTTCATCCTTCTCCACACCAAGCGTCTCAACGGTCAGAAGGATATTGCGCTCCATTTGGAAGAACCCTACACAGTACAGGGTTTTACTCGGTTTTTCTCCATTTTCTCGCTTTTCTCGTACCATGACCGTAGAAATTGTCGCTTTACTTTTTCTTCAGTGGCCTTTCCAGAAGCCACGGAACCGTTGTCCCCCAGATGTAATACGTTCTCTCTCTCTCTGTCTCTTTCAACCTGATGATGGGCCTACTAGATTGGTGGAACCTTACTCAGCCAAGTCGTCGTTATTTCGCTCTTTTCGTTCGTTCCACTAAAAACAGTACTATTACTTTCCCGCCGCACATCGTCACGCGTTAGCGTTGCGTTTCTCGCTGTAGATGTGTGCGTATGGCCATTGTTGGGGTGTGCTGCTATTGCTTCTTCCATTCCAGGTCTGGTCCACACAAACAACGCCATCGCGCACCACACACGCTTTTTTTTTTGGTTTTCGTCCCAAATAGTGTACTTGGTCTCGCTTTCGCCAACGCCTGCGTCGATTTCTCCGCTCTACTCACGCAATTCCTTTACGACGCCATCATTCGCCTTCTCTTTGTTGCCCGTGGATTCGAGCGAATTTTGTTCACTCTCTCTCTCTCTCTCGCTCCCGCACGCTGATACACATCGTTTCTTGGTGCCTCTCTTGTGTGTTGGGGGCGGTGGAGCAATGGTGGAGCAGCAGCGCCCAGGTTGAAACAACAACGGCGATCGAGATTGAACCGCTCTGCTGCTGCTGCTGCTGCTGCTGCTGCTGCTGCGGTATTTTGCTTCAAGCGGGCGAGCGAGTCCCATCTCCTTGGGAAAAATGAAATGTTTCATCTTGAGCCGTTGCTCGCGCCGATCCGTTACGACGCACTCCGGGACGGTCGGGCACTGCACCACGCAGTAAACATTCCGATCGCTATTCATCCCGGGCCAGGCACTTGGGGGCCACCGCTCGATCGATGGTGCTGTGCCGCTTTTTAATATTTTGAAATGTTCGTTACTATCCGGTTTTGTTATTTTCTGCGCCCGACGGCGTATTCTTTCGATGGCTTTGCCTTGCTGCAATGGTGTAAGGCTGCGGGAATTGTAAAGGTGTTGCAGGGCATAAACTTATGTATTTTAAAGATTTTTATAAGAGCAGGTATGAAATTGCAGAATTGTATAAATTTTTACATTTTAATAATAGGAGAGTTGTTCGATCAGCTCCTATCTCTTCCTAATCTTATCTAATATAACAACCATTTTTGGTTGACACTTCGAAGCAAGTATTTCCATGATTTGGAGCACTCAGTCCCAACTATGAGTAGACAGTCTGATTGTGATTCGAACAACGTCTTGTTAGAGGCCTACGCCCTACGCTAGCCATTTGGCCAACGTGATCGTGAAATAACATTTTAATCATAGTTTAAAATAGATGAAAAAAAAAACTTTACTTACTTGAAGTTCGGTTGATCGGTATATGCATGATCATCTATGGAAAACTTTAACATTCATCAATAACTTTTACCAGCTGGCTACGGCCGTTTCTTTACACCAGTTTTGTGAGCTATCATTTTTGATGGCCATTGCTTGGGGAAAAGTGCATGGTTGCATCTCAACAAGTGATGGGAATTTCGTTCCGAATCTACTGGATTTGTTCCGTTCCTTCAATGATAATATGATAATATTACAATTAACGTTCTTTCCCCCTAGCTAGAGCTACATCATATTAAACCAAAATATACATATATTACCTTTTTAGAGCTCATATTTGGAGCTGTTTTAGTTTTGTTTCTTTATGCATTTTGCTTGATTTTCTTCATCTATCGTGCGTATTGTCTGCACATTACATTCAAATTCAGTCGTTTTCCAGAGGTCCAATCTCAATTTCAATTTTATTAATCGCAATATTGCATTACAAGATATGCAGATTACAATCAACTTCCAAATAGTAGGTAATATTAATAATATTGATTATGATCCTGTAGATCAACGCTGAGAAATATTTATTATGCTTCCCCGTTGAAGTACGCTTCTAGGTCCGCTCCATTCCTTTCCGAAAAAAAATCTTGCCCATCACTAAACTCAACGTTAGGAAATAGAACAGCCTTTAATATCACCGAAGCAACCCCCAATGATAGTTTCAGTCAAAATAAAAGACACTCACTCGGATCATCCTCATTTGAACATGAACGCCATTTGAGTTACATAGAGATGAAAAGGTTCAAACAATTATTACAGTGTCTAGAATTCTACCTAAAGTTTAAATTATTAGAACTGCTTTATATTTATTATTCCAATTTGTATTACATTTATTGCAAAACCGAATACCCGTTTATCGCTCACAAAAACGCTATAACGGTTTCGAACCTCCGTCACATGCACATGCACATGCACATGATTACCCAAAACGCGACCACCACCCACATGGTCACCGAGCAACGGGCCACACGTGTCGCGGTCGAAGCGCGCGCGCCAAATCTGTGTGCGACTTGAAATACGTGCGTCTCGAATCTAATGCACAACAAACCACCAGCCCGCTGCACCGGTAGTAATAGTGCTAGTAGTAGTAGTAGTGGTTGCTTTTGTTGTAAAACTTGCATCCGCGTTCTGGTGCGAACGGTCACCGGCGCACGGTCGGCAGGTGCAGTTCAGCCCCGTGTGTGCGTACCGCACCACCTTTCAAACCGTAAAATTGTGCGGAAAATGACACACGCATAAAGCACCGTCGCGGTCTGTACTGAAGCGGGTACCGGGCCAAAACCGGAGATGGATGTCATCGCTTCAGCTGTCAGTTTTGATTAGGCGAGGCAGTGTGGGAGCGCAACATTGAAGCGTTGAGGAGCGCCACCGCTAAACAGCTCATAAGAAAACAGGCCTTGATGAATTGGTTGTTTCTACTCAAAGTTTCTCGTTTTTATTCAACTTTTTGGCTTCTCGTGTTGAACCATGCGGGTTCGTAAGGAGGGACTATTTGTGTGTTATCAAACATTTTTACAGACATGTTGCTGCTTTTCGTGCAGCATTCGAATGGGGTAAAGGCATGCCTGATTCACGCACGAACGCTGCCTGCATGCACGCACGCACGCACGGACGTCCAACCGCTTCACGGAGCTCAACATACAAACCGACGAACGGAGCACATTTTCTAGCGCAGCACACGCGCCGTTGCGGGTAAACGGTGGTGACCCCAAAATATTCAAAATTAAAACCTTCCTCGTGTGCGTACTGGTCGAGAAAAGCGGGCAGACAAAAAACAACTGTAAGTAAGCAACTATGCTAGAGAACTTTTTTACATCTCTGTATGTTGTCAGCATGCTTTAGGGGTTATGTTGAAGGTTTTTTTTTTATTTATTTTCAAGAAAAAATCTAATCCCGCGAAATTCACCCCATCCGGTGGCGCCCTCTAGCGGTGGTTGACGTAAGCGCGCAATCGTTTACTCTTGCCTCCGCTGTGTTGCTGCGTATATTTTTAGCGCAATTTCAAATCCACTCCATCTTTGTTAGAACGGTCCTTGCTTTTAAAGTTGTGTTTTTTTAAGAATCAACCGACCCGTTGCTTGTCCTATCAGTTTAACGCTAACAACGCTTCTGCCGGTTCGAATCGGTTCGAAAGCAAAAAGATTCGTAAAGAACGGTGGCGTCCATGCGTGTGTTTGCTAGAATCGCGGCACAGCGGACACACGTAACCTACGCGAAAGATAGCCACAAATGAAGTTTTATTCATCTTTCCTAAGCTCGTGTTCGGGCTCGAGTTTTGACGTTTCGCGCGCACGTTTGCCGGTGCAAAATGCGATTTGCCAGCACGTTTTTAAATGCAGCAAACCGCGCCGACAGCGAAACCGAACCGAAACCGAACCTTAGAAACGTTCAAACGCGGAACGGTTCCAACCGACCCAATCACCCAAACCCCCGCCCCAGCCAACCCTTCGCCATGGATGCAAGCAGGCGCATAAACCCCCTCTGACAGGCAGCACTGGCTGCCTGCTGGCGGGCTGGCAGCACTGGCCATTGATTTTGAATTTCAGCAGCATTCGACCGTTCGGGCCGCGTATTATAAAACGCATTTTCGCTCCCAGCCCTGGAGCGTTGCCGACCAGCGAAACCTTCACCGTCAGAGTGAAGGGGCGAGAATGGTTCGGAACCGCCATCTACTGCTGCTGCTACTACCAGTGGTAGGGTGGTCGAGAGCGGCGCGACGTTCACATGGGCGCCGTATTTTCCTCCATCTAGCGCTGACTCGTTTGCTGGTGCTGCTTTGTTGCCAACCTACTGTAGTGTGGCTCGGACGAGCGCGCGCGCCCTAGCAGTGTTGCGTTCGAATTTCGCTCTGGTTCGACCTCCCTACCCTACTCTGCACCCTTTTCCATCCCGCCCACCGATGGTCGTCGCCCTGTGTGTGTGTGTGTATGTCGCATCGCTTTTGCGTTATTTGCTGGGTTGCGAAGCCAACCTCCCACCACACAGATACCATCCCCTTTACAACGCCACCCCAAAAACTGAAGCGATGGCCGCTGCTCGCTCCTCCTGGGGGCCATCCCAACCCACTCACCTACCCATCGGTCGTGCTCGTGGCACACAGCCCGTCCTGTCCGACCCTGTTCACTCTGTCTCACTCGCTCTCTCCCTCCCTCTATCTCTCTCTCTCTCTCTCTCTCCACCCCTGCTGGCTTCCTTCCTGTGTGTGCCAGTGCGCCTGACTCTCTTAACAAACGGCAAAAACCAACGCTCGCCCTAATGGAAATCCATTCGTTTGTCGGTGATTATACTTCTTCGTATAGCGGGCGCGCACGGTAAAACAGAGACGAGAAGCGGGTAGACGGCAGCCAAAGCGAGCGAGCGAGCGAGCGACTGAACAAGACCCGTCGGCATGGGAAGGAAGGGGAGGGGAGGGGGAGACGACTGGGCGCGGGCTCAAAACAGCGCAGATAGTAGGAACGCCTAGCATCAGCACACCAAAATCGACAGACACAGCAGCGCGCGTAGCACTGAGAGCACCGAGCGTCCCGAGCCTGGACGGAACCGGCACGGTGGGCCGAATGCTGTGGCGGTTGATGGCCAAAAAGGCGGTTCTGTCATTTTGTTTTTAGCTAACGATGTTTTTGTCTTTAAAACATTTTTTGTCTACATAGTTTTTACGTCTCGTCAGTTACTATACATTGTACAAAAAGTTATGGTTGGTTCATTTTCTTTTATTTTAGTGGCAAATAAAAGCCTGTCCATAGTCCGTATACGAAAGTAAAACAATTTTTTTGACAGGTTTACATTATGCAAAAACGCTTAATTTTAACTCTCGAAAACTTGAAAATAATTGGGTATTATCAATAATGTTCAGGCTTTGTAAAGTATGAAACTGTCTAAGCATTCTGCACAATATATTTTAACGGAATAAACGTTGAACGTAATGGATTTTATTTCATAGTAACAATAATATAGTATGTTTAAGATAGCTCGTTCAACCCCGTTCCAGCGCTGGTCGGTCTGACCCTATGTTCCGCATGTCGGTTGTCTTCAATTCTGTCTCGGATTGCTTCGAATTCGACATTTCAACTCAGTGCTTCAAGGAACGTCTCCGGCTTTTGCCGTGGCTGTAGTGAATTGCGATTAATATCTCGTTTTTGTTATGTTTTTTTTTTATGAATTGTTACATCTTAATTAGGCCACACGGCCCGTTGAAGATTAATAAACAAATAATAATAATAATAATAATAATAGGCATCACACTTCTGAGGTTGATTAATAATAATTAGTAACATAGCTTGTAATCTTTCTCTTTTTCATAACTTTTCAGAAAATAAGATTACAAGAAAAAAGTACAAAATCCATCCAAACCATCGGTTTTAAAACCTAAATTTCGGAATATCGATTATGGTAGGTTAATTGCAGTTATCTGTTCGTTGTAACCTAAGTCGCAAATCAGCAAATTTGACTATCATTTAGTTAGCTACATTTTGCCATTACTTAGCATGGCTATTAGGCGAGAAATCATATTGAACTTGACTATCTTTTCTTTTAAATATAATGCCGGAAAATATTATACTTACATTTGCCTGGAGCAAAACTTTATGGATGCTTTTGAAAGAATCAATTTGTGACAATATACTACTTCGCAAGTTAAGCTTCATTTAAAAGTAATAGGGCCATAGTAAGATGATCATTTACTGTTATTTTACACAACAACTATTTAACATTGTTTGCCTGAAAGTGCCTTCTAGGAGTAACCAACAATGTATGGTGCCTTAAGAGAATAACTGACTTGGTATAAATTAAGGGCATAAAACATATGAATTAAAAGATGGTAAAAATTTCTCAAATTTCGAGTGGCTTGCTGATTACATCCTTAGCCTTTCTAAATCGTTTTCTTACAGTCCAATATAATTCTAATTCTTTTAAAAAAAAACTCCATATTCTTATCCTAATCCTATATTCTTTTACTTTAACACATTAAAATTGAGTCCTAACATTGGACTAAGTTTAAACTATGTTTAAATCCATATCTGTCAACTTTTTCCCAAATCATGTATCGCAAGCTTATCTGACATTTACCTGCACCGAAACATTTATGTTGATTGTTTACAAAAATACCAAAGCATAATTGGAAAGCTAAGGCAACACTTTAAATCAAGGGACAGAAAGCTAGATGTCATAATACAATATTAAATTTTATAAATCTTTTCAAAATGCTACCAAGTTTCGACTGGAAGGTAGCGCCCATCAGCTCGAACCCAGTGTGCCAGTGCCCTCAGAGTCGGTGCCGGAGCCCGTCATCGCTATCGTACGGAGTGCACAAACAGCACACCGAGTGCCCCGAGTGTGTGTCTCGGGACCGAGAAACATCGAGCACCGCATTACGTACGAGTGGTAAAAACCCGCACAAAGCAATAACATCAGCAGCAATACCACCGCCACCACCATCATCATCATCAGCAGCAGCAGCAGCAACAGCAACGGCAACGGCAGCAGCGTCAGCTTCAAGCACATCGAGCACAAGCAAACGGCACCGATTCGCCGAACAAGCGAACGAACGAACAAAATGGGGATTCGAGAGACCGTCACTTTTTCGAAACCCTCTTTCGCACTCGACGCACACACATACACACGGCCGGGGCTAAAACTTCTTCGCTGCCTTTTTCCCTCGGTTTTTCGGTGTCGGTCACCCTTAGCCGGTGTGCCGGGGCTGTTCGAATGTCAAAATCCCATCGCCCCGTCTCGCTCGAGCGTACCGCAGTCGGTCTTTGTCGCTCTCCCGCTCCCTCTCGGTGCGGTGTAGATTAAGAGCGACCGCGTCCGTACCCTTGTCCGTACGTCCTTCCCGCCCTACCATCAGCCGTTGTTGCTCATGCGACGTGAACAGCAGCAGGCTTTCCTTCCCCCTGTGCTGCACGTTTCACCCTTCGCGCAACCCTTGGCATCCGTTGCCGTCCTCAAGCGCTGCTTATTGCCTTGCCTCGCTCGATGGTGTGTGGCAAGACCATTGCCGTCGCTGCCGCCGCCGTTGCCGCCATGCACAGCGTTCCTCGGGCTTGATGAGGCCGGCAGATTTCTCATTCGAGCTGCCAAACGACCCGAAAGCGGCACATTTCGAACGGCATAACCGGGAACTGAAGGAGAACGATGGAAGATACAAAACGTCAGGAGGAAAAAAAAAACGCAGGCATAACATCGACCAGGCGGCTAGATAGATTAATACACTGCCATGTGTAAAAGTGGCAGCAGGTTTGGGGAGTCTTTCAATAAGTAGATATTTTTTTAAATATATTTTATAATATTTATAATATACTTTTGTGGAATATCTCGAGGAAGTCTTGTTTTGTAGGTTTTATAATATAATAGTTTTATATTTATGGTTTGAATGAAACTCATTTTGATTTGAGAAGATTACCGAAAAAAGTATGAACTCACATTGTTGCTATGTGTACTCGAAGTAACAGAAAGGGAAATTTGCCAGGCCTAAATGATAGTTGTACCAAATAGGATGAAGAAAGGTGTGAGCCAAATTAAAACTACCACCGTAGACGGTCAACCTGTTTAGACCGGCAACAGTTTACTATCGTTTGATGAACATTTTATCGTACTGGTATTTTGATTATCTTAAAATTTTAGAAGCTGAATACAGCCTGGTCATTACTACCGGAAAAAGCTGAGATAATTTGATAAATACACGAAACTCACAAGGAAGATTTTTAAAACAACAAATACAGAAATCAAATTTGTAGTTGTTGAACAACAGTCAATATCAACAGTCATCAGTCAATTAACCTATTTTACTAGTTGTAAGCCAACTACTGAATATAAGGACTTCTAATTATAGACAAAGGTATTTCTGATTATAATATTATTTTTCATTTTACAACATTTTATTAATTTTTACAACATTCAGATGTCATAAAAGGAGCTTTGCTTTTAATTTTAATTCTAGCTGTACATATTCCTCAAGATGTCCAGAAATGTCCAAAATCTGTACTCAGGCTGAATAAATTCTGCGAGAAACCATTTCAACCTCTGCACGAAATCGTTTGCAACTTCATGGCTTGGCTAGGCACACACGTTGCCCGAAGCTGCTTAGTAACCGCCGCAAACGCGTGTTATTGAAACTCGTGATAAGTAAAAGCGCCCAAGTCACGCTGCTGCTTTAAGCACGGCCAGCACTGTAGGCATTACCGATCGAAGCGAGGCGCTCATTTTTTCCTGCAACCACACGGACCAAGTCGTCAATCGTAGCCGTCGTCATCGTCGCCGCCACCATCGCGCCACCATCACCTTCCGGCCATCCGACCACTCCGTGTCCGCTGTGTGTCTCGTTTGGGGCGGCAAACAATGCTTGTGCCTGAAGGTGACTTTTCTTTTGCTGATGCGTTGGCTGTGCCCGTTCGTTCGTTCGCTAGCTTGCTTTGCTCGTTATCTTTTCCTCTCCATCGCCGTGGTACTTTATTCCATTTCATTCCATTTTTCACTCCCTCTCGCTCGGCGTTTCTTGCAGCGACAACGACGCGCGACTGACTCACGCGCGCGGTTCACGTCCTTTCTGCGAATGAGGCGAGCGGCGGCAACCGTCCCACCGTCAGGGCGCCTCCACGCCATCCCCAACAACATCGCCATATCATTTCGCTTCACTCTTTGCTACATCATAATGGCTCACCGGCGACCTCGTCCTCGTCGTAGTCATCGTCGTCGTCGTCGTCGTCGTCGTTGTCATCTTTTGTCGGGGTGCTGGTGCTTCCGTTCCCTGGTCGCATTTTGCTCGCCCCCTACCCCAATCTCCCCAAACTCAGCACCCTCCCGCTCTCTCGCACCATTGCGAAGGAAATGGATGGAATTTTTCCATTCCGAAACTTCATCCAACTAAACTGTCACCGTTTGGGTTCGGAACTTCGCTAAAACCTCTTTTGATCACGGAGATCTCTCTGTCTGCTAGCAGCACCATCGGCCGAGAACCGAACCGTTGGTGCTGGCCGTTTATGTGCTCTACTTGAGTCCTCGCGGCACTTAGTGTGCCTGCGGGGTGGGTCGTGTGCTGGCGTTACCCGCTGCCGAAGATTGCGTTTTCCCAACTAATGGGAAATTGTATTTTTGGAAGCCGCCACTGGTTCGGAGATTTACGCGGGACTACAACGCTGTTCTTGCTCGCAGGAAATCGAAACTGCCAATGCGTACTGGCGCACGTGAGAGATCGCTTCGTGGTTACGTTGAGGTTAGGGGATTGTTTGAAAATTCAAAACCCCCGCACGACTGGCTGCACTTTTTGGTGGAAACTAAGAGCGCAGTGTATAATTAGCGATAGGCAACTTTCAAATCATCTCAACGCGGGATACATTATTGTAACCGTTTTCTTATGAGTTGAATGAGACAATTTCAAATGATAAACATAATTAGTTTTCAAAAGTCGAAACTTAGAGCAAATATTGTTGCTTTTATGACAAATTGGCATTAACGTAACTAGAAATCATAGTATAAACGATGATTAAATAACCTAAATTTAAATGAGAAACAAACTTAAAAAAGCTGTCTGCATGACTCACCAAGACGGACATTAAGTTAGACTATTTGTAACATATTTTTACCTTAGATTCTTCTTATTAGGTGTAATAACCGTTGTTGGTTAAGATCTCTACCTAAGATACCTAATGTCCTTTGCTACCTGTGACTTGATAATATTCAGTCAGTTCGAATGAGATTGGAACAGTGTCGGGCCTTGTAAAAAGAATTAAGCTAGCACCCCTCGACTGTCGCGTCGCCCCAAGCATGACGCGTTTTATAGCTTGATGTAATTGGAATACTGCCTCTTTTACTAAATAACATAAGAGAAGTAGAATATATAAGTCTATGACGCTGTTGATTGCTGCACGAATAAGACTTTTTAGTTGAGTTTTTATCGAAATTGGGAAATTAGGTTTTATTTAAGCACAGTATTACATAAAATACGTTGTTTGCTAAGATTATTTTTTCTCCTGGTGTTTGAAAACGTTAAGCATCAAGTGATTATGCTCAATGTTAACTTGCTTCACTTGTCGCATTCAATTTCCCGATGGCTGTATATGAAATTTCTTCCTGAAGAAGCGAGCCGAAGATAGTAGACTTCCGACTGCAAGGTGGAAAACGCACACGCAAACCTACCACGTACTTCCATCGACGGTCCGGTAGCGAATGAACGTGGAAACGTTTCCCAAAAAACCTCTTCCCACCTAACCCAACGGATCGAACGTCATTCAATCACCATTTGTGGCGGTACGGGAAAACACTTCCTCGTCGAAGCGCATCGGTAGCCTCTTGCTGCTCTCTTGCCTTTGCTTTCTCTCGCTCAGCCTGCAAACAAATGCAAAACAATGCGCCTTTAAAAAAGTAACGACATAAAACACACCATCAGGCGCGCATCTACTCGCAGCTTGATGCAAGGAGGGATAAATCCATTTCCGCTGTCGCCGATGTGCCGGTCAAGCCGCTGAGAAGGCAAGAGTGACACACAGCGACTGTAGAGGGAAAGATCCTGCGAGCGCCCCAATGTCAGGTGATTACGATGAAGACGATGAAAACTGCTATAAAGCGGTTTAATGTGCGTTTTGAAACGGTGCAGCACCGGGAGAGCTCACCACGGGCCAGAGAGTGAGACTGAGAGTGAGATCTAGCACAGAGCATCATGCTGCTTTATCAGCATCGGCTGGAAGGAAAAGCTGAAAAGCGATCCGAGCACGAAAATTCGTTCGATTATCGAAAGAAACGGCAACGCTGTTGGTTGATGCAGAAGGTTTGCGCGAAATCGACCGCGGCCAGCCTAGATCGATGCCGAGAGCACTCCGGAGAGCGAGAGAGCAACATTATGCTGAGGTGCAGGTCCTAGCGAGTGTATGTCCTTCCTAACGGTGGACTGGTGGGGTGTGTTTTAGCTCGTGAGAGAATTCAATATTTAATCGGTTCTGTGCACGGCGCTGTGGTGGCCCCTTCTAGCCAGCCAGCACGGCGGTACTGTCCACAAGCACCGCGAGCGGCCACATCAGAACCGTTTCGATCGCAGAAGGCTCACAAGCCAATGCCATTAGCATTGCCGTCGAGGAAGCAGCGTGTGGCCACGTTCACAAACTCTTGTCGACCGTTTTTGCTGGCCCATCGACACACACGCGGCTCCGTCTTCGAAATGGGGGAGACGCATGGTAGCTTCATGGTTCAGCAGAAGTAGCAGCAGTGCGCACCCTCTCGACGAAACGGCGGCGAATGGAATGCAATGCCGGACTGTTTCTCGAGTACGCATTAGCGAAGGGTGTTCAAGACACGGGACGCAACCTGGGTGGATGGAAAGCAATGACCACGACGGGGCTTTTTTTTTCTTTTTCACTTTGCTGCTCTACCGTGCGCTGTTTGCGCGTCTCTTTCCTGCGCCCAACAGCCGTACCGCCGTAACGAAGCTGCAGATAAACGTCAAAGCGACCGAATGGCGAAACAGGAAGCAACGACGACGCTACGTCAGTCGCCTTTGGTAGAGTTTTTCTCGTGCAAGGTGAGGGCAAAAAAAAAAGAAGGTACAGATGCCGATGATGACGATGATGGGGCCTGGTGTGTCCTTTTCTCTACTCACCCTGGCAGCTCGTAGCAGATGTATTGGGGCAGCGCGTCTTATCGCTTCTGGCACAAACACGGACGCACATACGATACCGTCAGTGCGCCAGCTCGCCGGAGTGGGCTGTGTTATACCTTTTGCCTTTCGCCGAGTTCAAATCTTTCTCGCTGGCGTTGGTTTGCTCGCGTTTTTTTTTATTATTTACGTGTGACCATATGACTTAACCCTTCGAGGGCGGGACACGCCCGGGAGAACTCCTTGCCTCCAAGGACCTAGAAAGTCAAATGTCACGAGAAACGTCAGATGGTAACTGTCAAATACGTAACGTATAAAATGTCACATTTAAATGCTACTATTTGCTCTATCTACATCGTACTACTATTGTCTACTGGTTTTATCTCTTCACTTAGACAATATTCACAATAGGTTAGCCATGTTCTTGGTTTTGAGGAAATTTTGAGCTTTGCAGACTACATATCACCCGGAGAGCTTTTGTCTGTTTATTACTTGAAATACTTGTATGCTACAACACTTTCAAATCTTCATATACATATTGCAGTATACTATATTGCAGTATAGTCGCAAATAATAACCATTACATCGACGATTTCATAACAAATATGTGGTTGAACTCAGCAAAACTCTCTAATTCAAAGGATGTGTACTCCTGAATTAATTCTGGGCAAAGTTATGTAGTGATTTCAACATTTGAAAACAATAAACAAAAAACGGAACACGAAATAAATATACGTATGAGTTGATTACGGATTGTAAAAATAGTAA
Source organism: Anopheles epiroticus (assembly GCA_000349105.1). Lineage (NCBI taxonomy): Eukaryota > Metazoa > Arthropoda > Insecta > Diptera > Culicidae > Anopheles > Anopheles epiroticus. Next base: position 503,779 of record KB672176.1, on the reverse strand, counting down.
GTAAAGAATTGTCAGATTCAAATAAGAAACATAAGAAATACATGTTCTTTATTTTTATATTCCTCAAATGCCAATTTCATGGCAAACACTAAAATGGTCTTAGTTAAGTACGACTTAACAAAACTGTTGTTAGTGTTGAATATGTTTGTTGCTAATGTTGTTAAGGTTGAATACTAATATTTCATCTTAATGTTTTGATTAAAACAATCTTTTTGTAATGTATGCAGTAACCTTTACTGCATACATTATTACAAGTTTGAAAGCGTTTCCAATCAGTTACAAACTAGAGAAGTATACAAAAGCTCTTTCGCGTCACACTGAAGGGTGCAAACACTGGCAGCTAAAATAGATGTCCTCCAATGTACCCACTAACACACGCAACGGACTGCGCACAGTGCCAGTGATAACACGCACATCCCTACAGTCACCTTACCCAGTGCGGGAAGGCGAGTTGGCAAAAAGTGAACCAAAAAAAACAGCAACAACAGAAACGAACGAACAAACGGGCGAATGAAGAAGAAAAAAGCATTACAACCACACAAAATGCTTCGAAAGCTTCCATACACTGCTTGCGAAGTAGGCGAATGTACTGCGATTTGACAGCTAGCGCGCACGTAGAGAAGAAGAAGAGGCCACCACAGCCGGCCCCATCCTCAACTAATGCTTGATCGACACCGAGCCGAGTGGGAGGAGTGGGAGGTGGAGATGGCATGAATCAGTAACCACCATCGTGTGCAGTACTAGGCCGTCGAAGGGGTGTGAGTGTGTGAGTGGGTGAGAAGTGTTTTTCATTTTTTTATGTTGTGTTGTTGCCTTCGCTTCGCTATGCTCACCGTCCGTCCGGCGGTCCGTGTGTTTCTGTCCGTATCGGGCGAACGGGCAGTACCGAATAGCACACAGCGCAAACAGCCGCAACCAAAAAAAGCAATTCAACGCACACACACACACACTCCCACAGGACAGTCAAATGGGGCATTGTTTGAAAGGGGACTTTTCTGCAAAATGGCGAGAGAAGAGGGCGGCGCGCGCGGTATCCAAATCTCTCTCTCTCTCTCTCTCTCTCTCTCCCTACCGCTCGCTCGCTGTTTGGGCCGCTCTCTCGCGCTTCGGCTCTCTCGGGTTCGTCGTCAGGGCGGTGTGATGGCGCGGAGCAATGATGGCGGCCAACGCCAATGGCTGCCGTGCGATGGGCAGTAACAATCTGTCCGCCGCACAACACAGTCCTTGGGGGGAGCGTGTGCGTATTTTTCGTGCGTTCGGTTTTCGCATCGCGCGCACGTTTTTTCGTAACGTAACGAGACGCGAGAAAACGCGAGTATTATGATGGCACGTTCGCGTACAAGCCGTGTGATAACCGTACAGCACGGCACACCACAGCATGTGTGAGACAAAATGTAGCACTAAATTAACCATCTAAATATTTTGCTGTGTTTGCAGTGTGGAAAGAAAAAAAAAACAAAAGGACAAACGATTAGCGTGGTAAAATGTGTCGCTGTTGACATTGTTTTTTGTTTGATAACAGATCGGCAGTTCGGACGTCTACATCCTGCCAGGTTAATGTAAGAAAGTTGGCGCCAAAACAACGCATGACAGAACAAACTACAATACACAAGAAATGGTTAGAATGAATTGCTTCCTAAACTATTGCACTGTCAACTGACAGCTTAGTGTGTGATTCAACTGTACAAATGAGACAAACAGAGTTGAAAAAGATCTTAGCAACCACAACTGTGCGGCCAGAAACGGACGATGAGACAATGAGAAGCACGTAACGGACTGTTTGAAACTTCTTTTCAAAAAGTGCACTATTGCTTACTATTACACTACACTCTATCCTTCCGAAAAACTTTGCCCACAACCAGTACAAGGCACAGAAAACATCTGGACGCTGGAACGCCGGGAAAACCGGTATTAATTCTCTACACTCTGTACACCACGTCACGGTTAAACCAGGTAAGTGGAAAAGAACGACTTTGACGACACGGGCAGTGGTACATCCAGTGCACCAAATTGCATGAATGTTTTCGCGCCACGCGCTTTACCGTGCGCGAATTGCGGTTTGTAAACAAATCTCACTGACCTCTTGACGTGCCGCGGGTAAGCGAGCAGTTAAGGAGTGAAGAGGTTACAGCCGGAATACCGGGCACCGCGTGCGAGTATGTTATTATGCCAACAGAAACACACACATACAGCCGTAAAGACAGTCGAAAAACGGTCGTAAATATCTATTCTAATTCGTCTTGCTTCGGAAGACGGCGGTTAAATTACGCTTCTCTGTACGCACAGGTTCACAAGTGCTTTACGGGCACGGAGAATGTGTCGATTTTATGAATGGGGTTTTATCCTCGCGGTAGGTGAAGGTAAGGCGAAGAGGCGGTAGGGAGGGAAGAGGGTTGTTTGTTGCATGTGTGTTGTGGTTTGTTTTGGGAGAGGGACGGAGGGGTGGGGGGGGTCTTTCTTTAGAGCTGAGGATGTTTGTTTTGTTCGCATTGAAAGCAAGTGGCAAGATCGGGCGTAGAAACATGTGGTCGAGCAGACAACATTTGCACGAGTTTGTGTGTGTAAGCGTTCTTTGCAAACGTTTTATCGTTGCAAGTTATCTGTTACAGGCGCTTCCGTGTTCTGATTCACGTAGTGATTAGCTTGGATGTAAAAGTGGGACACGCGGGACATGGCTTTGCAATTAATCTTGGTCAAAATTCATTTTGATGGTAGCAATTTTTGAGGTAGCTCATCTTGGCATTGTTTTTTGCTAAAATTTGTTCAACAAATTTTTTGCAGCACTTCGTGCTAGGGCACCTAAAGATTTTCGCAACAATCTTTAGTGGGTTTTTCCGTCTTAAATAACTGTAATACTTGAAAATGTCATATTTCCTTCACGTACTTCACGGATATACCTGTGTGCCGCAATATGAGTGCAAATTATGCTTAATTATTTCACTCCACGTTTCAAGTGAAACTCTACTGTAACTAATAAATGTTTTTTTTTTGTTAATCAGTTTACTGCTTGTGTGTTTACTTACAAATAGTTTTACAATGCTAAAAGAACGAAATTCTCGATAATTGCGAAATGTTTTGCTTTTAAGACAAATGGTTTTAAATCAACAAGCTGCTCAAAATTATCGCGGAATTTTTTTAGGCATCGTGAAGCAGTGTAATGCAATTTGAATTTCGTTATAAAAATTAAAAAAAAAGGTTTATGTATACACTAGCACTGCAGAAAGCTGATACTCGTTGATAAGCTGATTTTACAGACTTATTAGTTGAACATAAAACCTGTATCGAAATCGCTCAGCCTGAAAGATAGCACCGAGAAAGAGAGAGAGAGAGAGAGAGAGAGAGAGAGAAGGAAAAGGGAAGTTAAAAACATAAATTGCATAGATCTTGGCTTACTTCCATTTCTCCGAATTGCCACCCGACCGGGCAAAAGGGCGGCTGCATGGAGTTTTCTCAGGTGTTAAGAAAATGCATGCTCATAAACTTCGCCAAGTTAGTGCCCATCAACGCTTTGGGAGTGTTTTGTTTTTTTTTTCCTCCATTTACTACTGCCGTAAATACAAACAATATTTTCGAGGCAAAGGTGGCGGCCACAAAGCAATACATAAAACCCGCAGTCAATACTTTGCATTTGCTCGATTATTGAGCTGTTGTTTTTTTTTGTTTTGTTGGGTTGAAGATCGCGTCGATATCGAACGCGCGCGCTTTTTGTAGCGCTCAAAATCGTCCGTCAAATCCCCACACAAGCAGCATGCCTTTGGAACAGCTCTTGCTCTCCTTCTCTCGCTCCATATCGGCGAAGAGACATCCAGAAGGAGGAATAGTAGCATGTGCGCGCACGCATCAACCCTCATCAAACCCGGGCGGGCTGCTGTGGGCCGCCGTCTCCGCGCCACGCTACCTCGGTGGTGTTTGTGCATGCATATCTCTCCTATTCAAAAAAGCACGTGCCACTCACGAGACGATGACCGCAAACGCGAGACGCCGGCAGCAACAATAACAGTAATAAGAGCAGGGGGTCGCGGGAGAGCATGTTGGGTAGCAGGGAGCCACAACGGCAGCGCCATACCGATTTACGACGAGACACGACACGATGAAGGCGCCGCGCAATAAATCACTCGCCAATTTTCCTTCCCGTCAACATAATGTATACGCGAGAGCGAGAGCGGCAAGATAGCCGAGCGAGAGTGCGAGAGAGAGAGAGAGAGAATTGCAAGGGTGAAAGGTCGTACGAGAGAGAGAGAGAGAGAGAGAGAGAAGGTCGATATATGTTGTCGGTGCTATTAAACGGTCGGAAAGGATCAATTCGCGGGAGGGAAGAAAGTGGCCATCAGGGGGGTGGGCTCAGCATATTCTCAATTACGATTCCTTTCCCAGCGGTTGTAGCTGCCCGCGCGCGCGTGTGTGTGTGTGTGTTTTATTGTATGTTTATGCTCCATCACAATCCCCATTGCCATAAAATTGGTGTACAACCTCAATGCCGCTTGCGTGTATGTGATATGCGGGCCATCATCCTTTCTCTGCCATTTCTTCCACTTGTTGTGGGCGGCCCCTGTTTAGCCATTAAAAATAGCAGCCAAAGGGAAGGGAACGCAAAAAGGCGAACGCGTGTCACGTTAAAAGAAATAAACACAACACAGATACCAATGCACACACGCACACAGGCAAGTGTGTGCGGCCAGCATCTGTTGATGCGCGCAATAATAATAATGATGGTGCAGTTCTCTAAAACCAGCTGATTGTGGTGGCCATCGCCGGGTTTTATTGTCTATCTGTGTGTGTTCGTTTTTGTTTAGCTCATGAGAGAGTCTTTCGGTTGAGCTTTAATTGTACAAAAAGGAGTTCAAAATTCTATTGCTTTGCATTAAACAAGAAAATGTAGCGTAACGGTAGAATTTCATTTAATTCAGATGTGTCAAACACATTTCAGTCAAGGGTCGGAAATACTATACAGAACATTTCTTTTCCAAATTTATAAACTAAGGTAAACTTATTTCATTTTAATACAAGTTTCATGCTTTTTACTTTTCATCAATATTTTTTAGTCTTATTTAAAACAGTTCTGGTGGTTAACAATTGTAACCTTTTTCGGTTGAAGTATTTTACAAGATTTAATATAATGCAAAGATTTATGTCCGTTAATCGTGTTCTTTGGGCTTACATGTGAGCAATAAACGACCAACAGAAGCATGCACCTTATTTCCGCGTGTATAACGTAATAAAAAGATCGAAATCAAATTGAGAAAGTCGTTTTTCTAGGGTTTCTCGATCCTAGTTCAATGGATTAGCAACGTTACCTTTAATAACAGTGAAGTAGTATTTCCTAAATCCGGTGAGAATGAAAAAGAATACTTTCTTTAATCGTTTTATTGTTTTACCATTGCAAAAGTTGGTTAGTAAAAGTAGGATAAATTTTGAAAAAATATCTCAGCAAATGAAACGTAAATCAAGGTGGTCGTTTTACACGTTAAAATACAATACTTTATAAATATCATTAAATCTGAGCTATCCCTCTTTCTGAGCTTTTTCATTAGAACATCTCAGGAAATTTTCCACTAATATATCGATATTTCACTGATCTTAGCAATCAATAGATAAATGGGGATATATGTTGAATTCTGTTCTTGGTCTCAATAATTTTAACGCATATTTGTAATAATATAAATCCTATTTATTTTCTGTTTGAATTCTGCACAGATGGAAAAAAAAATTAAATTGGCTTTAAGTATGTGAGACTCGAATAATTTCAGTAACAACGATTCGTTTGACTTTTTTTGTGGGTCGGTATTAGGCGCATCCTACATCATCGTACACTGTTAAGGACAAAAGTCAATTTTCCTGCAGTCAAAGTAGTTACAGGCGATTAGCTGAGACCGAAAAAACGAGCTGTCAAATGAATAGTTTGGACTTAGCTAACTCTGGAAAGCTCAACACTATTACTAAGGTTGTAACTTCTCAGTTGACTAAAAGTTCAATTCATCTGCCGATTTGACATACCTGATTGTGAATGAATTCAGGTAGATCCACCCTGCACAAACCAGGCAATTGATGTCTAGCACTTCAACGCTACAACATAGCTTCCCCGTTTGTTGTGTGCTTTAACGTCCCAAACAGGTGATTCATCGAGTAAAACTGCAATCGACCGCACGCGTGTCTAGTTGTCGTTTTTGTTTTGATTGCCAATTTCGTACCTAACGACCAAGACCCCACGAAAAAAAATAACCACGAACGAGAGGGGCATAATGTTTGCGATCACGCGGCCGACCCTTGCGTACCGTCTAATTGCGCACAAATACAAACTCAAACACACACACACACACACCCCTTTGTAAACGATCGGCGGTGGCGGCAACTTCGTGTGATCGTTTGCGAGATTTTCCCTGACATATTAGGGTACGGTTCCGTTGTGCCGGTCTTCTCACGCGCTCTCCGGTCCGAGACGCGCGTACCGGTAATGACACGCCGGATTAGATGCGAGATGACTGATGAACAACAACTGGTTGTGCTAATAGAGCGAGAGAACAGCAGATAGCGATGGATAGGGAAGGGCGTGCGGGGATCTTAGCATGATTAAAAGCCCCTGCACCGGTTGCACAGCAGGTGTATGGCGTTGGTTAGAGCAGGAAAGGGATGGCCGCGTCGAACTTGCGGAATGTAAACAAAGCTTGAGGCTAGCGTCCCCTCCGCTGGGCGGTTGTCGGTGCAGGCTAATTGCACGATGATGGATGGATTTCATCGACTCGTGCTGAATTCGATCGGTGCGTGCTGGTGTGGTTTCGGTGAGATCGGCTGATTGCGCTGATCGCCTTTTCATTGCTCTTCCCGCCGGCGGGTAGAATGGCAGCAGCAGTCTCTCTTTAGTGCTGGTGGTGGCAGCACTAGGCTCTCTCAATTGAAGCAAAGGTATGATAATTTTTGAAGACAAGTTAGGGTTGTATGATACAGTTGAGACACCTTTATTTTACCCCTTAAAATGTGAAACAATAAAAACCCATGTTGTGGATTTTTTTTTTGCAATATTAAACTATAAAATTTAACACACTCTCGAATAATTGCTACTTCAAAGATTTTGTGCTGCAGTGTCGTTGCATTGCTACACATTTATCTACTGTTTTGCGTACAACGATGATAAGAATCGTGTATTGTTTTGTCCTTTAAATATTCATTCAGTAGTTCTAAATCTTAAGGCAAAGACACTCGTCAAGCTCAAAGTAAACTAGCTATTTGAAGTGTGTTTTTAACTAAATACCATCGATTGTACGCTTTAAACGCTTGGCAGTTCAAGTCTTAATCTTCTTCAGGAGTTTTATAACAAATAACACTCTCAGCTAGAAAGCATGCCTTGATGACACAAAGCGATAAGCAAAGTGTAATCGATATCTGTATTACTGGTAAATTATGGGTAATATCTAGATTTGTTCTCTTTTTCTTGAAATTGCTTGTTGCAAAACTAAAGTACAGAATTGCCAATGCGTGATAAGCAACGAGATATTTGAACATGTTATTGAAAAAATTAAGAAAAACATCCTTGATTGTACCGCGTACTATCGAAACTTATACATTTTTTGGGTTTCTGGACATCCTTAGTTCTTCGTAATGCTTGCTATATGTTGGTCAAGTTTACTCACGGTTTGTAAGAAAGAAGGAGTACTGATTTCTGTAGGCTGCTTAAGGCTGCTTTAAAACTACGTGCAAAATTTACCTCATAGACTTTATGTGTCTTTAACCTCTCGCATATTCATTTAGCCTCATAAGGAATGATAAAAAATAATTTAAAAGGAAAAAGAATGTTGAACTAAAACGGCCTTCAAAATCAAAATCTAAACAGTGATCTACCTCGAAACCCCATGTAATGAAAAATCTTATCAGTAATTTGTCGATAATATCACGGCTAGTAGCTGACCATATTATCTTAACAGTATCAAGGCGACATGTAAACAAACTATTACTCAGAGATTTCCCATTAAATATTATGTCTTTTTATTCAGCAGAAACGGTTAGACAGTATTATATAGTAATGTTATGTCTTTGCTCACATAGTTATGTGACTTTTCGTACAGCAGAATAGCAGAATAGTCACTCTTGCGTATCGAGATACACCATCCGAATGGTATGAGAGCCTTGGTGAACCTTGTAAGAGGCCTACGAGATTTTAATTTAAATAGTGGGCTGTTCATGTTGTCGTGAAAATTTCTTTTAATATTAAAATTTTAAGGAAAAACATACAAATCATAATTTTAATTGATTTAAACCATTGTCTGTAAATTCAATATTTTACATTTTATGCTCATCATCAAATGTTGAGCATGAAACAACACGCACCCGCAATACCAAAGCGATACTACTTTTGCAAGTAGAAAAAAAGTCTCCCGTTTTGCTTGCTCTATACTACAACACTTGTTATGAGAGCCTTTCCACACCCCCGAACAGAATGATACATCTTTGCGAATCTCTTTTTAAAAAGTGATGATAAAGAACTTTCACGTGCTTTCCAAGCTCTCTCACGCTGACGCTCTCGCTCTCCGCGAAGCACTGAATGCAACCAACCACCCTTATTCCACTTCACACAAATTGCATTTTGCATAAATACATAAACACAAAAAGGAACGCCAGCAGCATAGTGCACTAACCCTCTCATTTCCAAGAATGAATGGGAGTTAAAGTTGGGCTAGGCGAATGGCTGTAATCTCGGCGCTCTTGTTGTACCGTACCGTTAAAGTTTGTCCCCGTCGTCAAAAGACCCCCTGCCCCGTACTGGCCCATTTTAACCCCTTTTTGGGCACGAGAAGAGAGTACGGAGAGAATGAGAAATAGCGAGAATACGAGGAAAAGAACGCGAGCAGACGAGAGTACAAAACGGGCCGCATGTGTTCATATATACGCTTTCTGCGTGTATGGCGCGCGCCCGCTCCGTGTGATAAGAAAACTATTTCCGTGCAAATAAACAAAGCGTGTAAGGGGGTGGGGGTATTCCAACCACAACAACTCACCCCCTCGATGAGAGACAGAGAGAGAAAAAGGGGGGGGGGAGAGAGAGAGAGAGAAATAGTGAGTGGAGAGCAATAAAGCACACGCAAAAAAGAATTGCATTCAATTGCCGCTCGTCTTCCGGAATGGGGTAAGGACGACATCTTGAGAACAGCGTGTCTCGGCGGCACCGGTTTAGGCACTTTTTTGGGGTGCCGGGTTTACGATTCCTCCCCCTCCACTAACCTGAGCACTAACGGGTCCTTTTTTCTCTCTTTCTCGAGTGTGCATTGGGGGGTGCGTGTGTGCGGTACCTTTCTGCGGCATGGTAATTAAATCTCTCTATTGATGTTTGTGCGAATGCTGGTTGGAAATAAATGCTCGCGTCATACACTTTCTCGCTCCTCGTGTTTGCTCGTTTGGCTCGCGCATTGGCGGCAGAGTGCTTCTTAGGTAAGGGCACGCTTTTTGTCGGTCCGGTTCGTTCATTGCACGTGGAAATGCGCACGAGGCAGGACCGTCGTTCATGATGACAGTCGCCAACCGTACGTCGTAAAGATTTGACCACAAGGGCCGCGGTGTCTTACTGGCAAGTGGCAGCATCGTGTGCGATCGTGATCAACTGCTTCCGATTATTACTATTCTAAGCTAGTTTCAACTTAAGGAATGCGTTTTATCACACTTATTGGGTATAATAAAAATTATGCAGTGTATTGCAGTAATTCTTCCTCTAAATCAAATACGAGCGCCGTTACTTGATCTCGTCTCCGGTTGGTAATCTTCACCTGGTTGCTGATCTTCGTTGCATCGTTTCTACGCCCCGCCAACGCCCCACCACCAACCAACGACCGAGAGCAAGTCATATCACCATGTGTTTCATTGTAGCCCTTCTTCGCTACCACCGCCCGTAGTGCTGGCAAACCGGTCCAAAAAGCTTGCTTCCTACTCAACCGCCTCAAACCTCGCCTTGCTGCAAGGGGGAAGCGTTCGATGCCGCAAAGAACCAGTTCGCTCCGTCGCTTGCAGAGGGGCTGCCGTTTGGCCGTCCGTTCTGCAGCGTTTGGGCTTGGTGGAAAGGTTTTGGGGCGGAATTTCCTGCTCCGTCCCACAGTACAGATCTCGATTGGCGCTTTGTAGGGGCAGGACACTCGTTTCGCGTAGTTAGCATGTTTGCTGATTCCATGACGGTGCAGACGACGGTGCACCCTGTTACGAGCATGGGTGACATGGGAAGCGAGAGAAGCGCAAACCCGTGGAATGCACTTTGGCGGAGTTGAGGCAAAGGGGTTTTAATGCAAAAATATTTTCTCACGCAACTCAAGCGACTCTCGCGGGATGGACGGACGGGAGCGAATGGTGTGGTCATCTTCACCGGTGCGGAGAAAGGAAGTGGATCCGATACATCCCATCCACTTTTGCCGTACTATAGCCTATAGTTTGAGTTTGTGGAATAAGTAAATTATTTGTATGAGATTTTCGTTAATTTTTGTAGAACATTTTGAGCAATCACAATATGCTTATTTTATTCATTGCGCCTGAGTAAAACACTACACTCTATAAATTAGAGCATTTGCTATAGTTTTGGGGCAGCATGCATTCCATGATTACGATCATCGGCGTTTCTATGGAAACCTTTAGCCCTATTCAAACCAAATTGTCCTGGGGTTAAACACAAACCGCTTCTACTGTGATGTAGAACGCTAGAATTGTTCTCTAGCTTACCTATGCAAGGTTGCATCATGCAACTATCGTCTACAAGATGAAAAGAGAAAGATGATCGAAAAATAATGTTCAACCTGTTCGTCTGTGCGGCACATCTCACCTCACAATTCACAATTTGAAACAATGGCTAAGAGCAAGAGACGTAAGAGCGAGAGAGGAGGGAGTGTGAATAGCAGTTTGGGGCATGTGTTCCGTTTCGAGTACCGATCGAGTCGAGGATGCAAAACTGGGTCCATAATGATAGATACATAAGATCTCGCTCGCTCTGTGTGTATGCGCATGTGGGTGTACATTCCAGCAAAGCCTGAACATGGCCGCGTTCCGAAAGGCTCGGTGGACACCACCGATGGCCTTTTGTGCGTCTGTCTCTCTGTGTGTGCGGGTTTTTGGCTGCGGTCAAAAATGTTGCACTCTGTTGCTTCACCCCGTCCCGAGCCCGTTCATAGCATGTGTGTGTGCGCGCGTATATATGTATAAGGATGCAACGGAAAGAATAGTGCATGTACGGACGATTGTGTGCATGCGTGTATGTGTGTGGGATGTTTGCGCTATGAATGTTCATCTACGTACATAATCTATTGAATAATATCGCCGTCCCGATACTACGTCATCGTGTAGAAAATAAGTTGAAAACGGGCTGTGTGTTTGAATTGTGTTGTGAATATGTTTTTTTTTTTAAATAAAAGAAACTTTTTTACGGAGGATGAGTATGGTGCTGAGAGCAAAGGAGAACAACCTAGCTTTTAAGAGCCTCGAGTGGTTTTGAGAGAAAAAAAAAACAATCTAAGCAGGGGACAATGGTGGTAATGCTCATGCGCTAAGTCAAAAGATCGAGTAGTATGGTTATTGAAAAATTCATAAATAGAATTTTTGGAAATGTTGTTTTTGGTTTTATATTAGGTAATAGTAATTGACACTTACGGTTAGACCGTGTCGCTTAATTATTTTTGCCTGATTCTCCCTTCTTTAAAATACCTTAAAGAAACCTTTAACCTTTAATACCTTTTTAAAGAAATGTGAAAACGAACTTTATTTCAAAATCATCCAATATTGCATACGATAAGATGGTGATTTGTAGTAACTATCTGCTTCTCTACACCTGATAGTGTTCAAACTTCCGACCCATGGATGCGCCTGGTGGTCTAATCGATGGACACATAGGTTCCAATCATTCCCGGCAGGGTATCGATTCTCAACGAAAGTTGCAAATCTATGCTTAGTAGTTTTTAATACTTCTTTTGAGGCAACGTATGATCGTAAAAAAAAAATAAAACAGAGCCGCCTCGAATGTTGGTGTTCCTTCTCTATTATTTTTTTGTGAACAGGATTCAGGATATGAGAACTAATAACGATCGATCGATGCTTTTAACTGTAACTACAAAGTTTACAGGGTAGAGACCTAAACCTAAACCTAAAAACCTTTGCACTGTCCTTCGAGAGAGAGAGAGCGAGGTTTAATCAATTTTCAGTCAAACTTGTTTTCCGGCAAGAATGTTCGATCGCAATAAAAACTCAAAAAAAAAACAACCCCGTTGACTCCCAAAACGAACTAAAACCAAACCTCTTCAGTGTCGCTCTGTCCATCCACCCCCTACACGGGCCCATCACTGTTCCGTGTGCCGAGAAAAACAAACTAATTCTCGGCAAAACAGAGACCGCACCGCAACCCGGCACCCGTTTTCCCCGGTGTAGCAGACGCGAAACGCGAATCCGAAACCTAGTTGGCTTGCTCACAATGGAATGGAAAGGACGTAGCGGCGCGCCTCCCTTGCGGGACACCAAAATCGAACCAAAACTTTGTCCTCCAAAAAACCCGTTCGAACGGGAAGGGAAGTGCGAGAGGACAGGGGAGGGGGGGGGATGAGTGGAAAATTTAGTCTGAAACGCTAGCTTTTGTCTTTTTTCCTCGTGTCCTGCCTGAACGCTTAACGTTAGAAGATGGGGGGTAGATGGGAGCATTGGAGATCCTGTCCCGTGGCTGCGTTCTGCCCTTTTCCCGACTTTTCACTCGCACCCAAAGCTCGCGCTGTAGGTTCTGTAGCTGGAAAAACCTACCAAACTTTTGTGCCAGCCAGTTTTGCTTTCTGCGATTATCACCTCCCGGGTGGTTGCAGAGGGCTCTCTGGTCGGGGTTTGCTCCCTTCCACCGGGTGAATCATTTATTCACAGCCCAGTCGATCGTTCGGGTCGGCTTTTTGTGTGCCCTCTCCCTTGTGGTTCCTGCCCCGTGCCCTCCTCGGTACATTCTGTTTTCGAGAATCCTTTTTTTTTTGTATGTACAAAAATACGGAACCCGATGGTTATGTCATTCTGTCAGTGTGTGTGTGTGTGTATGTGTTGGAGTGCAATGGCACGACAAACGACACTAGCTTGGTTGAAGCGAGAAGCAACGAATAAATCGCCCACGGCTCAAAGGATATAGGTACGCTGGAGGGCAGCACAGGAGCGCACAACGACACAGAGCAATGCCCCGTGCCTTGTCGGAGAGGCGTCGGAAAATTGGCGCTAGAACCGAGGTGGAAACTGGAGCTTTTTTCACCTTTGCATGCACGGTATAACTCGGAGTGGTATGTGTCGGAGCGGGGCGTTGGGAAGCGATCGAAGCACATGGTATGTACTAGGACGTATAAGGACGAATTTTGCCGTCCCGTCCTCGACGCTTATTTACTGCAGCATGGAGCGGAAACCCACGCGAGAGGAGGGCGCTTGTATGTACAGTGAGAGGGCGAAAGCCACCACTTGCCACGTTCGTCCTTTCGTCGCACCGTAGCCAAGGGGTGATGATGAGTCCTCGGTTACAATGTGCAAAAAGAAAGGTCGGTTGGTTGGTTGGGTGAGCTTGTGTAGTATGGCGTTTCACAGTGTTCCGTCCGTTTGGCTGCTTTATGTTCGTGCTCGGCCAGAATCGCGGCCCGAGTGTTGTGAGCGTTTTGGTAGCGGCAGATTGTCCTGGTGCCACCGATGGCTTTGGTTCTTTGTGCGATGCTGCTCGGGGGAAAATGCGCATGCGCTCTACATTCTGCTATAATTTATCCACTGCTCCCTTTGCGTGCAACCCGCCCCCTCCCCCCCTGTGGGAGTCCAAATTGGGATGGATGAGGACAGGATCTTTGTGTCGAAAAGCCGGAAAGAGAGAGAGAGAGAGGGAGGGAGAGATAGATGGAGAGGAGTGAATGTTTTATGTAGAAGCTGTCGAGGAGAGTCGACTCGAAACGGGTGATAAAACGAGCAGGCGAACGGGAGGGAAAATGAAATAGAAACAATCTACATAATGTGCTCCGTTGCAGGAGGGTTTGTTGTGGGAGCAGGGTGGGTTTTGAATGGTTTTTCGGTGAGTTCTTGGGCTAGCCTTCTAGCTAGCAACGAGCGCTAGAATCGAAGCCGTCGCTTTGTCGCTTTATCCCTGTTTTTGCTCCCTGTTCATGCCCCCGCAGAAAACCTTCCTACGTCCTTCCCTTTTTTTGGGAGATCGAAATTCCGTTCTTCCAAACTCCGCCGGATGGAAGGATCCTCCATGTAGTACCGTTTTTTCTGTCTCTCTCTCTTTATTCGGGTCCCGTTTATATTGTTCTGAATCCGAAAATAGAACCCTGCCGAACAACAACGGCCAGCAGCCAAACCATTAACTCGGTGCCTCGGTGAGTTTTGTCCGCCCCTTTTCCAGCCCTCTCCCCTCTTGTCCTTTCATTGCGGAATGGAGAGCGGTCGATCGAAAGGCGCAGAAGGGTGTAAATTGGAATGGGCTTCACCGACGTCACTGGGGTCTCGAGGTACAATAATGACGAGGAAAAAGGCGGATGGATCGTTGGTGTGTGCCCGTTTTCACAGCACCACCCCGGCTTTTCCTCCGATCCGATCCGGCGCCGGGTTCGTTGATGGAGATCCCCGGTTTTACACAACCGTCGCTCCGCACGGACCGTCCGAGAGCGTTCCGCTCATGATGATTAAAATTTCACAAAGATCCTTTCTGCCACTGGCGAGTGAGGCTGAAGCCGGGATTTGCGGCGGGAAAGTCATGGTGGGAAAATGTCGTTCTTTGTCGTGCTAGATCGGGTGGCTGTTCCCATCGGGGCAAAAGTTTTCCAGTGTTTTTCAAATGAAGAAAAGCGAAATAATATGATCGATACCATTCACATGGATCCCGGCGAGTGGCAGGGGTGTGGAGGGAGAAGCCGTACGGGAGGGATAAACGAAGCAAATATCCGTTCACTTGTGATGCTCTGGAGAGTAGTGGTGGTGCCTGCAAACCCTTTTACCGGAACAAGAATTGCTGTGTCTAATGTTCTATCATGTGTTTTTCTGTTTTTCTTTTCATCAATTAGTGATATTATTCCGTTTCGAATTCTACCAACTGTTTCATAATGTTGAGATACATCAAATGGGTTATACCGTTTTCAGATGGATTTTTAAAGTTTTCTTTTTGATAAATTTGTTTTGTTAAACAAACCATTAAGTGAGTTTGCTTTGTTTCTATTTTTACTGTTTTACCTTATTGAGGTGCATTTTATGTTAATACTTGTTTGATGTTTTGTTTTATTTTATGTTTTATTGTAAAAGTTTTGTTTTTTATTTGATTGTTTTTTTGGAAAACTGGATTTGTGAATTTTTTGTGTATCTATTTTTCCGAATTGTTTTCCTTTACTTAGAAACATTTGAAACGATTGGAATTTTGCACATATTTTGCGATATTTATATTTTTACATGTTTTTTTTGTTTTAAATAAGATTTTTGGATAGGTTTTGACTCGTTACATTGTTTTAATTGCTTATTTGTTTTTTTTATTTATTACGTAATGGAACCCTTACAGTAAGTCTTTCATAAATAAAAAGAAAGACGCATTAAACATGCATAAATAATAAAAAAAAACTATTTATATTTATAAAAAGCACTGTCATTAATGACTGTAGAGGTCAAATATTCACCTCAAAAAATAATTATGCGACCTAACTAATTCCAACTGATTCAACGACACCGCAACAAAACATTCAAACACTCATCACACTTACACGCAAATCCGTAACCTTATGCTCCCACCTACTGCATGTCCTTTTCCCATCACAATGGCAATCGGATTAAAGCATCATCCTGGCTGCCGCTTCTAGCACACATACACAGTAGCGCTAGGATTAGACCACCGTGCGTCGGCTTGATCGTGCTTTTTCCCTCTGCAAATCAGTGGTTTCTCGCGAAATGCACAACCATGGTCGGCGAGCCATAAGCCAGCCAGGACGCGCGTTGCGAGCCAGCAAAAGACGGGGGGAGGAAGGAAGTTCTTCGGCAGCAAGATGCGATTTCGGTACCGATCTTTCGTCATCGTTGCTCACTTTCACTGGTTTGCCCGCGTGTACCCACGCGAAGCACGAAACGCCTGCAGTGAGTCGGAGTCTGACGGATTTTCCCCCGGATCGCCACGCCTGGTGCACACTTGCTGCTTCAGGAATGGTCTGCCCGGTATGGCCAAAAGATTCGTCATCGCCCGCCAAACGGGATCGTACGTCGAAATCTTCCGGACGTTGGCCGACCACACACACTCTTTCTTTATCTCTCCCTCTCTTTCTCTCTCTCTCTGCCATTCTCGTCTGTGAACTGTGAACCTGTTGCACCGGGGCAAATAAATAAACACACCTACGCGAATGCGGGGGGAAAGGGTCGGGGATGGTGTAGGTGTCGCGCCCGAGTCCTGCCGGTAGGTGTCCGTGCCGGGTGAGCCTTTCTGCACCTTTTGCGTGTAAATTTATTTGCCATTTTTTGCTTTATTCCCAAGAATGTGCGTAAAGGTGCAAGAAATCACTTGGTGGCTCGTTGTTGAGGACGAGTTTGGAATGATTTAAGTATATCCTGCGGGTAGCTCCTTATTTAAAGGATAACCACGTGTAAAGCACACAGTTTTACAGGTTACAATTTTACTTTTATTTATTTATATTTAGTTAAAACACACGAGATGGCCAAGACCATCAACTGAGGAGATGAATGGCAAGGATGCAAAGGTGCACCTCTAATATATTAAACTACAACACACACAATATACCCCACAGGGGCAGCTTGTGAGGAGGGAGCAAACGCGGTTATTTGCCTTCTGCTCGGCACTGCTGGCGTGGACCTGGTGGCGTCTTGTTACCGCACACCAGGCGCATCCATCGAGCGTTGCATCCGTGGTACGATCGTCGTCGTTGTTGCAAGGAGCAAGTTCGATGAACACATTCTTCCTGCGCTCGGTAAATAAATGTAGGTCAGCCGCAGCCTCCTAACACGGCCAAGCAGCTGAGCAGCCGTGCTGCATGCATGTGTGTATTTGGGTCCGTGTTGTTTGGTTTGCTCTTTGGACTGACGCACACTGTTTCCAAACCACCACCACCCAAACGGGTCAACGATCACAAACTTTTCTTTTTTTCAAATCGCGCTCCAAGTGAGGTTGGAATCGTCTGTTTGTTCTCGGGTTTTTGCATTCAACTTTTGCTGCACTGCTGCATTCCTGCCCCGTTACCCAGGGAAACGCTTTATTGTGGCTGTTTTATGAACGGCTTTCAGGAGTTTTATGACATATCATTCCCGCTTCCTTCGCAGGGTCGCAGGGGTTTTGTCGGGTTGGTTGGTAGATCATCTACGTGTTTTAAGGAGGCCGGCCAACACTTGCTCGTTACCCGATTGCACACTGAAGTTCTATCAAGTTTTGATGTTTTACGTTTTTCCTTCCCGGCTTGCGTGTATGCGAGCTTTTGTGTGTCTGTGTGTTGTGGAGTCTACATTCTATGCTAAATTCGTCTTTTACAGAGGAGTGCGGAATGTGTGGTACAAACCACCCAAGGGAAGTGTCGGGGATGTACATTTGGGTTAGATGATGATCACCCAGTATGCCCCACAACACACCAACAATAACAACAACAAAAACCGAGATCTCATTTTCTTGCTCATGTTTTTCCCTGCTCTCGCGCTCTGTCTCTCTCTTTCTCTTTCAGCTCATGCTGTCATTTCTCCTTACATATATCAGCACAATGCTTCCATGCCGTAAATTTTCCCTTTTCCCCCCTGTTTTCCCAGTAACCCGCCTGCTCGAAGCGGGTAGATGTCGAGTAGAACAAAGCACACAGAGACCCTCCTGAGCATCTCCCTACCCCTGACTGCTCCATCGATATTCCAGTGTGTCTATCCCTGTTTTCCTATCGTCCCTCGGTACAGCCCACACACGTGGTAAATAGCGCTGGTAAAGCGAGAGCCTATGTACAATACCGGCCCCGTTCCCGTGTACGTGGGCCGTTAATGTCACCGTGGGTAGCTGGTGTGCACTGGTGTTGGTGTGCCATTTCATTATTACGCCGCGCGCGTACATTGATCCTTTCTGGATGCTGGGGAGGCGATCGGCAAGCAGCAGGCATCGGGAAATTGCTATGTATGAAAGAGTGCGAGAGAGAGAGAGTGAGAGTGCGCAAAAAGAAAATGTGGAAATGTGTTGTATACTTGGGATGGTGATAGAGACAGTGTTTGGGAGTGAAAGAGAGAAGAATGTACGAGATAGGTAAATAGAGCAAATAATAAACCGGAGGGATGCCATCAATCGCGCCATGTGCATGGCAAGGGCTGAAGGGAGAGCTTGCGGGCTG
The DNA here is from genome assembly GCA_000349105.1 of Anopheles epiroticus. Classification (NCBI taxonomy): domain Eukaryota; kingdom Metazoa; phylum Arthropoda; class Insecta; order Diptera; family Culicidae; genus Anopheles; species Anopheles epiroticus. The sequence goes on along the minus strand of KB672176.1, from coordinate 485,495 downwards.
AAGCTTCTCCTAGCTGTACATAAGGATTGCGAAAAAGTTTAACCCTCCGCTTATTTAGTGTCCGACAGCAGCAGGATGAGCTTGCTCTTGGTTACGTTTAACACACTCTCCTCGCTCCCTTTCCCGTTCTGCTTCCCATGCCATACTTTAGTAGATCTTTTATGTGGCTGTGGTGGAGAGCTTTGGCAACTTGGTCTTTTTGCTGTAGCGTTTTTCCGAGTTGGAGTTCGCATATTTGCCAACACGGGGTAAGGTCGCCATGGTAACCGCTAGGCAGCGAGGCAGCGTCGGTTGCTGCGGAAAATGTCAAGCTCTCGACACGTCGTTTTAAAATATGTGCGATACCTTCCGCCCGACGGTGGCAAAGAAAAGCTGGAAAATCTCACCAAACAGTCAAATGAGACTAAAAAAAAAATGCAAGGAAACCGAGGAGAAGTTGCATGTGTCAAATAGAACAAGAGAGCTGGATGAGGCGGGAGGGGTGAAGGTGGGCGTCGGGAAAAGCATTCACTGCAACCGGTTCTCGAGCCTGGGAGGTTGTATGGCGTGAAAGTACGATTAGATTTTTCCTTCCGTTCCGTTCGGTGGCCGTCATTAGCGAGGACACAAACCTCTCTGACAGTGTGTGTCGGCGAACGTTCGGTTGACAGTTTGGGTTTGGAGGAACGATTTAAACGTTGTTCAGGTTTTGAACAAAACAAAAAAATACCAAAAAAGAAACAAGCGTTTGAACGTAAAGTTACTATATTTTGCTCTCTCGTATGTGGCACGACGGCGGGGATCGAGTTTTTATATTGCTTCTTTTTCTAGCCAATTTATTACCCACAGAGATAGCATCCTTAAAGACGCAGCTAACTGCTCTCGTATCATCTGGGCTCTTGCGTTTCGCATTGCCATGCGTTGTGGCGCATTTTACGTGAATGAAACTATCGTAACATACCGCTTTGGGGAAGGGTGACAGGGCAGTTTACTGCACCGTAGCGATGTTCAAATAAATAAAGCACCTTGCGGGGAAGGCTAAAGAGCTCGTGTGTTTTTTTGAGTCGGAGCACCATCTTTTCGGCAACTCTTCAACAGAGGACTCTAAGTTTAGGTAAAAAAAAAACAAGAAAATAAATCTGAATGGAGACTTGATGGTGTGAAAATGGTAAAAATGCTTGATGTCCTTCGCTATTGGGTATTGTTTCGCTGTGTTTGTACAGGATGTTTGCTAGGGGTTTTAGAGGTAAACGAACCCGGCAACAGGTTGTGTATCTACGGGCGGCAAGGGCTTCTTTTTACTTTTTAGACAAACTCAACGAAAGCTTACGACTTACTACTTTATATTAACGCATTTTTCTTTCTGTTTTCGTTACAGATGCAGGTAAGTTTGGCTGTGATGACCCTTTTATAGACCCAGTAACACTTCTACTAACATCCAAGGCTCTTCGGAAGCAAGTTAAAGTTGAGGTTTGCTAATTTAGTTGAAATCTTTTTGAGATGCATATTGACTTACCTTTAATACACCACTTTAAGATCGCAAGCGAAGTCACAGCTTAAAGCGTGTTGCAGGCTTTAAGATTGATGACTGATTCCCATTCGCGGGTGCATTTCGCAAGCCACCGCACAATCACAACGTCTTTGTGCTTGCTGGGGACTAGGTGATGGAGAGGATGTACGCACCTCCCGGACGTAAAGGAGCATCGTTGCAGGATTAAGAGCGAGCGCTCTGCAGCTTTAATCAGTGCAAGTTCCAAAAACCGTGAATGGCTACTGCATTTGGATGCATTCCTGTGGCCGCAGTGGCCCACCCCAAACCCTACCGTGGAATGGGCTGTTGTGTGTGAGGGTGGTTTTGGGTGGACTCTCTTTATGTGTGTGTGTGACTGAATATCATGATAATCCGTTTCGGGTGTGAGGACAGTTGTTTAAAACACAAAAGCATCACAAATGGAAAACAGCAGCGGGTTACACCAACCAGTGGGACGCACGCAAAGGAATGGATAGATCACATAGAGTCACACTGAGAGAAATAAAAAATAAAACAAACCAATCAAAAGCCTTTTTCTGTGCCCTTTTCAACGCACACTGAAAGCTTCCAGGGATGAGGCTTTATATTGAAGAGCTTCCGAGGATTTGCTCGGCGTTGCATTATAGTGGTGCAACAAAAGCGCCCTCGTTTTTTTAATCAATGTTTTTGATTTACTCATTTGGTGATTCTTTGATGGAGCGTGTCTAGTTATGTAGTTTAAAAAACAATTTAAAAAGCATTTCTCAACTATTAGCTGTTCCGGTGCAAAAAAAAGTAAGCCGTAAGGAGCACTACCAGAAATTATAGTCGATATGTTTCCTTGCCATTTTACAGTTCCATTTGCTCGCTACCTGACCGAATGCGCTGACTCAAGCCATTTGAAGCACATTTTCGGCAGCTTTGAAATAATCAGTTCCACCCTGCTGGGGTTCCATCTGCCCTCTCCGGTCATCAATAACAGGCCAAGCGAAAGCGAACGATCGAAATGAACACTTCCGGTTCATTCCGTCTGACGCCGTTCGCCGACGCCGCCGTCGTCATATCATCATCGCCGTCATCGTCATCGTCGGCGGCAGCGTTTGCCAGTATCACTTAATTAGTGGGTTAACTTTAGACATCGCACACCCTTTCGCCAACTCCTCGCCACGGTGGAATGATGCCGGGCGGAGGAGCCGGGCGGACCGTCAGTCTCGGTCGCCCAGACACAAGGTCGCCCCACAAGTGGGCTATCCCATCAAAAGCACAGACACACACACAAACAGGCCGACACACATACGCGCTGCGTGTACATGAAAAGCAACAATGCGAAGAGGAGGCAACACACGCGCGGTCATTCTGATGTTTATGTGAGAGCGGCTCGAGCACGCGGTCGTCTCAGCATGTACGGCCTCTAATGCTTCATGATAAGCTAATCTTCTGCTTTTGTGTGCGTGTGTGTTTGTGTATCCTTTGTCGGGCCGAGAGTGAGCGTACAATTAATGGGCAGAGAAGAAGGAGAGCACACCGTCTAGCGGCAACCTTTCGGCGAGTATATTTTAGCCATGGTGCGTGCGTGCGTGTGTGCGGCGCTCCGTGGGAACTGAAACGGCAGCGGGCCATTACTCATGCCCGGCGTCTCCATCATAGTCCCATTCAATGTTTGGGGCGGTCAAAAATGTAAAACTTGATAGAGAGCAAACCGAGTTTTGTTTGTAAAAAACATCACACGCTTGATTTGCCGTGCCCTATGGAAATTGGTAGTGGTCACGCATGAATACCGCCAACTTTGAAAAGCAAAAAAGGATCCACCTAAGCCATGGGGTCTCTAAACTACGGCTCGCGAAACTATAAAATGCGATAAACGTCGTGTCGCAAAGAAGAGTTTGAAGTTCTCTGTCCTAAGAGATCTGTCCTCTGTAGTGCTATGGAATCTTTCGACCTCAGAATCACAAATCCAAACAAATCGAATTGAAGTTGATTAATAAAGCATAAAGCCAGGGATCGGCAAATGCAACTTTTGAGGCGCTTCTGCAAGGCATAACAAAAAAAAAGTAATTATAATATTTTACACTTACTTTTGCTACTATTGGGAAGAATACACAAACATTTCAGGGAGCCTTCAAAAGGATCAGCCCTTTTCAAATGTAATACCGACCATGTTTTCCTTGTAGAAAAGGTAAGGAGACGTCCTTTTATTGGACTATAGGACCGTGGGCACTGAAGCCCCCCTCTTAATTTTGTTGTGATGAATTTGGAAGGCTTTTTTGTAGTGCACGCAGTGAGTAGGTGGGAAACAAACCTTATATCTTCCTTGAAATACATTTAACTATGAAACTGATGTAAAAAAACACACACAAGCAACTTCCAGATTGTACAATGTATTAACCTCTAACATATCCTCATTTTACTAATTTCAATTTCGCCCTTTGCTTGAAACTCTTTGACGACCCCTGCCCTACACTGTGATTTGAACCTTATATTATTTGCTCCCGATCATATCCGCATCACCACATCCTTTGGAATTTCGTGCCCCCCGACGGCCTATTATAGACACTTACTCCCGTCCTCCAACACGCTTTCTGTTCTCGCCTCGCAGTAACACATGTGTCGTGCATGTGTGTGCGCGTGTGTGTACTATCCTGTTTTACTATCCAACATCCGTCCACTAGAAAACGACCGGCACCGGCAAGAACGGATCGGTTCGTGTTTCTATTTGCGTACGGCCGCATGGCTTTCGCGCGCGCTACATACGCGCTGCTCCAAGCGTACACGCAACGCACGAACGGGCCACAGACAGCGCAACCAGCAACGACGCATTCATTCAATCTTACTCACCGTTCCACCCGTGGATGTGAAGGAGGAGGGGTGGGTGTGGATGGAGATTAGGGAAAAGATGGAAGTGCATTTTGTATCTGTTGCGCGCGGGCCGCCGCCTGCGACCGGTGACGTTCGACCACGAACAGCTCGTTTGGGCCCGGCTCGTACCCGCGCCGTCTTTGTTTATTCTACTGCCACGCTAATAATAAGTAAGCATGGAATAAATTTATGAAGGTCATCGTTGCCGTTGCCGCCGTAGCTGTCACCGTCATCTGTGGAGCGTTTTTCGTATCTACCATCGTGGTGGCGCGGAAAACGGGTGAGAATGGAGCGGGATGGATGGATGGATGGATGCCTTCGCATAAAACACAATGTTGTTGCGCTCGCGGGTAGTTCGTGTACGTGAACGAGCTAAAGGGGTCGAACAGAGCGAACCGGCGTGGTCTCTTGTTAAAAAAAAAACCCTTCTAGAGCAGTATGTGTGCTTAGTTTGTTGTCGATTATTTTGTTTCTTCCTCTATCCATGCTTTCTTCTGCAAAGCACGCTCTCGCTCTGCTCCCCGTTGTCTTTTTTTTCAACTCGCCTCTCCATTCATGTGTAAAATCGGTTGGAAGGGAGGGAAGGTCGTGTTGTACACAAAAATTAAGCCTACTAATCAAGCCGCTGGTTGTTGTTGTTGTTGTTTATTAGAGAGACTTTGGAAGCCGCTGGTGAAGGATTTAATTGCACATTGTGTATTGAGTGTGTGTGTGTGTGTGTGTGTGGCATTTGTTTTTTGTTTCGTTTCTGCTCTTGCTCTTGTCTCGATCGGCCCTCTTTTCACACGCGCGGGACCATAACAACGCCAGCACTCTTTTATTGCCGTGCTGCTGGTGCTGCTTCGATCACTTGTTACGCGTGTGTTTATGAATGAAATCGCTTATCGTGTCCACCGCACACAACGCACACACAGTGCACTCTTCAATCGGTCAAAGTGGGTAGGAAGAGGAAGAAAAATCGCAAATAGAAAAATTCATTCATGAATCCACCGAGCAACAACAACAACAAAAAGACAAGAAATACCTTCAACCGCAGACGCTTTCGGGAAGAGGCGATCACATTACAAAGCAAATGGGTTTTGTGTGAGTGTGTGTGTGTGTGTGACTGAATTTTTAAAGAAGCATTTTAATCGACACTTGTCATTTGAGCGCATTAATATTTATTTAGATGTGCGCCACTCTCGTCCTACTTGAAATTTATTTACTTATTTCTTATTTATTTGTTTCCTTAATGCGGTAGTACATTGGGTTTGCTGAAGAGAATAATAAAACGTTACAATAACGTTTCTTTGACACTTACCTATAGCAAAGTACCGCTTAAACCATAGCAAAATGTTTGCCTTACAAAAGATTCCAAAGGAGCATTATATTGACTTTGTTTAACGATGTTTCATGTTCTCGCTCTTAAAAGAATCTCGAAGCTGTCTAACGATGCTTCTAGGTTCTAATAGCTCAATTAATTATTTCTTCAACATGGATACGCCTATTAAGTTTTTCGTCTAAAAAGACGCTTAGACTATTAACCAATTGCATTAAAATTCCGTTAATATTATACAAGTATTGTTAACATTGCAAACTACGATAATCGCTACGGTCACTGCCGTCCAAATTTGATTGAGTTTTTACAGAGCTTACCTTACTCTTATTTAAAAAATATTAACAGTGCAATTCTGGCAGTCACTTCTGAAATGAAAAAAACAGAGTGTTTCAATTTTTGCCTCAATGCTTCATATTTTGTTTCTTGTTTCACAATGTTTGTCACAGTATAAATTAAACACTCTAGAAAATCCTTAGAATTTTGTGAAGATGATACTTGAGTCTTGTAAAGCAGTTCCATTTTTAAAACAATATGCATAATTTATCAAATTAATTTGTAAGGCTGTTTACATTCAATTATCTATGTATTCATGTGTAGTGATTAATACGTATTGAAAGTATCATTATTTAACTAGTAAAAGTCCTTGCTTTAAATATTTCAATACTTTACATTTTCCATTGTTTTATATGTATGATCTAATCTTCAAATCTAAATTTAATATTATTCACCAAGGGGCAAAGGCTCGTAACTAATATTCTATAAGGGCCTTAAACTAAAAGTGCATGAGCACTGTCCAAAATTGAAATTCATTTATTAAATAAATAAAATTAAAATCACATTGAATTTAATTACAAATTTAACTTAGTGGAAATATTTGGTGATAAAGGCTGTGAAACTACTCGCTTTAAATGAACTATTGAAATGGCTCGATCACACCAACTGATAAAACTAACAAAACTCAGCAGCTCATTGATGTGTCCATCACCTCGGATCGGTGGAACCAAACCATGCAAACAATTAATCGTTCCTATGACGTTTTATTGCCATATCCCCCACCCCGTGACGCCGCCCACCCAGCCGTGCGCAAGGGATTTTCTCTTACGTCACGTCGACGGCTGGTCGTTGGCCTCTTTCCGCCCTCCAAGTCCCTACCAAGCGCACATCGGGACTGTGCGAAACAGCCTCTCCCCGACAACCCGGGGAATTTATGCATGATATGCCGTCGTCGTCTTCTCGTCATCGACATCAGGTGGGGTGGGGGGGGAGGGGAGGGTTGGTGTGTGTGTGTGCGCGCGATTAGTCATTCGCCGGTCAGCGCCACTCTTTAGTCATCGCACTGAAGTGGAAAGCCCATCGAAGGAGAGTGACGGCAACGTGGGGTTGTTGTTATTTTTTCGCTCCCTTTCCATCTTCCCCTTACGTGGCTGCGCGTTCGGTGTTTTTAGAGGTCAGTTATGATAGCAGCGCCCCTATCACGCTCCGTGTCTGGCTTGCTTTGGCCGATCAGCTGATTTCAATTCAAACAACTCGTTCCACCTACTGCTTGATGAAGCGAGGAAATGAAGGAAATTGGGAGAGGGCCTCCGACAAATGCACATTAGCTTAAGCCCGTACCGGCGTTGACCGGTGGGACGCTTCGGCGTATGATAATTAAAAGAGCAGTTTCATGTTCAATCCGCTCTCTTGAACGGAAGCTAATCTACAGAGAGAAAGGCAGGCACGCTAGGGAACGTTTGCTAGCACGACCAACCTGGCGAAGCTGCAGTGAGCCGCACACAGCTGCTGTGACACAGTTCGCCGTGCAATGGCGCTAATATGCACCATCACAAGTCCGCTTCCGTGTGCAACATGTGCTTGCCGTCCGGATCTCGAGAACGCAAAGAAAGGTGGCAGACACGCGTCTTGCCGCTTGCGTTCCTGTTCGCACATGCTGCAGGTGTAGATTTGCCCCTCGGAACTGCCCTTGGGAAGGAGTTGGGGTGTTAAGCAAACGAGTTGAAGTGAAAGAAAGAACATCCAAAAAATTTGCACGTGCTGCAAGCTGCAACTTTGCACAGCTCCCACTGGTGGTGTCCATGTATGGGACGTTGATTGGACAGCTGAGCAGTAGGAAGAGTGAGCTATTGGCTGGATTGTGTTGCATTTTGTTCTACATCATTATCGGCTCATTCGCGGATATGCGCTTTTGACGTCGATACTCTCTTAAAGTGGACCTTGAACAGGGCTTGGCAAACTTTCCAACTATTTATTTGAACTTGTATAAAGTTGAAACAAGTTGGCTTGAAATTAACAAAACGATGTTTCTGCAGATCATTGGATTGTTGATAGTTATCAAAACACGTTTACAGAGAGCATTTAAAAATCTTTCGAACACAACATCAATCTTAAAACATTTAAGAGGTTGTCTTTCTTAGATTTGTCGTAAAGTTTTCTGTAAATGTTGGTTCTGCATTTCAAATTAAGGACCTGTCTGCATTTCAAACTGCTGGTCTTCTTTACGATTTGAAACTTATTTGGCTCTCTTATCCAATCTCAAGTAAACTTGTGTCACAAACTTTGTAAATATTTAGCATCTCTAAAATCTTCTCGTGCACTTAATAAATGTACCTAGAAGACCAACGTTACTGGACTTTGCCAACCCCTGATCCAAAGCGATTGTTCTTGTGGCTAACGACAACACCGGGAGATAATATTGAAGGTCAGCTTGGGAAGCGTATGATCTCATATTTAGATTGTTCATAACACTCAACCTCCAAAAAAAAAAAAAACCTTTCCATTTACTTTTTTTCGTCCGAATTCCGGTTAATAAATCCGGACAGGCAACGAAAGGAAAGCATACTAACCTTTTACCCTGGCACACTGGCTAAACTTCCTCTTTAGCGTAAAACATCCACACACACACACACGCACACACGTACACAGTCCGACAAAAAAGTGTACGAATAAAACCGAAGGACCTTCCCCGGTGTACGTAGGAAAAGTGGAAACTGTCGGTCGGCAAAAGGGCGAACTTTGTTTGCTTTTCCAAAGGAGGCAAACGCACAACCCTCGGGTGGAAAACCCGGCCGGACGGTTTGTGGAAAATGGCAACGTACGAATGGGGGAGTGAATTGTTCGCTTACCATCGACCTGAACCCTGATGCCAGCCGAGCAGATGGAAGAGCATTAGACGAGCGAAGAGGCAGGTGGGGGAGGGAAGAGAGGGAGAGAGGTTCTATCGAGGCGGCAGCCCAAGAGTCCGTAATCTTCTCTATGCCATTACCCACACTACCGGGTAAGACAGAGGGGATACGTTCTGGGATGGTCCTTCTTGTTGTCTTCTCCCTAGGGCACCACGACGCCTTCCTCGGGCAGGATCCAGAGACGTTCCATCTTCGTTCCCGCCGGTTTCTTTACCAACCAACCAACCAACCAACCAACCAACCAACCCCTACGCAGCTCGGGCCAAAACCTGATGACGAGGGAAAAACTCATCTCGCACTATCGTTTTTCCTTCCTTTAGTGCCTTTGTGTGTGTGTGTGTACGTGTGCTTGTACGTGTGCTTTTTTGCGCCATCTAAACGCTACGCTCGGAAACAACAACGGCTAGCCGAGCACGAGCAGGGCGTACCACCCACCCACCGACACCCACGTTCACCCACACGGAATGGAATGAGAAGCTGTGCTGTGCTGTGGCCTCTCCCGCTCGCCGTGATCGCGTCCCCTTCAGCATTTTCCGTTTGCATTCCTTTTTCTTTTTTTGCTTCTGCTGCTTCGTTTGCTGCTGTTGTGAATGCCGTACCGGGCCAAACAGGGGGAAAGGTTAGCAGCCGTTGGCAGCCGACAAAACCCCGACGGAAGAGAGACGAACGACGGTCAGATGAGACGTCACATGATTCTCCGACTCCGAGTGTGTGTCATGCTGATGCTGATGCCGCGCCTGGTGTGTGTGTCTCCTGCTTCTGCTTCTGCCAACTCGTACCAATGACGATGGCGACGCTGGCGAAGAAGGCAGGATATAAATAAATTTCTCCCTTAGTCACCCACACTCCTCGCACACGTAAGCATTGCAATCACATCAGCGGTATCCCACCGTCAGTGTTGGATGGTGTAAGCTTTGCTGCTGCTGCTGCTGCTGCTACCCTGACGCGCTATACAAACGGGCAAGGTTGTCGACTACTTGGGCATTGCGGTCGGTGGAAGTATCTGAACCGAGGGTTTCTTCGTGGAAACGTCCTTTAAGTGCATGGAATAAATGTACTTTTTTCTGCTTGTGTTTTGTTGTGTTCAAACTTAAACATAAAATTAAAAATAAAGTTTATTAATTCACAGTATTCAACACTGCTTATTATCATTAACAAAAAAGTACTTGGTATTGAACCTTAATTGTTAAAAATATAAATGAATAATCAGAAAGAACTGATGAAAAGTTCACGAAAAGCTGTGATCTGGGAGTTTTAATAATTAAAGATCAAATGAATATAATTAAATGAAAAGCATAAACTACCCATGTACCATGATAATTTTTCTATCAGTTTTTTAATTTCAGCACCCTTTCAGAGTGTACAGTATGATAGTAGAGTAATTTTCAGACTTGACCATTGTCAGTATTAAAAAAAACATCATACAGGGAAAATATATTTTTAATTCCTTCGTTTACTTGCTATTGATACTAGATGAGTAATAAAAGCTTCTTTTTTTTAATAAATAAAATGAATTTAATTGAATTTAGTTTTACACATACAAGTATAAAACTTTTCTTGTAAAAACCGAAGATTTTTTTACCTGTACTATCATACATATATTATCGCAAAGGGGGTTTGACGGGAACCGTTCATATCGTGTTTTTTTAAACTTTTTTATTTCTTTCCTTCTTGTAGCCGTCTTTATGTAAATCTCGTGTATATTAATAAAAGTAAACAATTATTACGATTTGATTAGTTTAGTTAATATAGCATATTTTTACTTTATTATGTCATTAGTTGATAGCAAGTATTCAAACGTTCCTTTAAACAAACGCACCAATTGATAATATTGTTATCCGGAACAATTCATAACGGTACATGATTCGATCTTAGAAGAAAATTAATTCAAAAATTTGTATAAATATATAGTAAACTCACCAAAATTTTATCACAAAGTGAGCTGTTAGTCATCTGAGTGACTTAGTAGTACTCGTAAAGTACCGCAGTAATAAACACACCTTGCAGTAGAAAACGCCCTTATAATATCTTCTGTTTGCTCATGCCCGTTTGCTGCTATTACTACTACTACTACTACTACTTCTACACTACTTCTACACTCGGTACAATATTGAGGAACCAACGGCAAAAGGGGGTTATCCAACTCTGTGCCTCGAGACATTCGAACCGTCCGTACCCGTCTCTCCCACGCACGTTGGTGCCCTTTTCTGCGAGAATGCTACACGGGTAGAAACATCCCTTGGTGTACACCGTAGTGAAGGCGAACGGCAACCGTAACGTGCACACACCGCCACACAACCACACGGTCGTATAACGCTCGGCAAAGAGAGGCTGGAATGGGAATGGGAAGATTGAACTCTCCGCCACCCGTTCGCCTCCCCTGGGCGGGTGGTGGAATCGTTTCTATGGCCGCGCGCTTTCTGTGTCATGGCTCCCTCCCCAAATGCACGTTCACACCCGTACACATTCGCCGTCTCGCTCGGATCGGAGTAGTTCCTTCGCAGTCACTCCGACAGCGCGCTGTGTATATAGAGAGAGAGTGTGTAGTCCGTAACGGAGGGGTTGTTATTTTGCCCTGCGTTTACTAGGAGGATGTTCCGAAATCCCTAGCCCGCACGGTGAAACTTTTCTTCGGACTGCTACCACCGGTAAAAAGGCTCTGATTGTAAGGTTGGGATTGAACTGGGGGTCCTTCCTTTTCGGACGAAATGGATATTGCGTGTTTCGGAGGTGAAATTTTTTGCAAATTTTGTTTCATTTTCTGTTCAATTTGAAAACTAGTATAATACAGGTGGCACTCGAGATACAATGTACATTATAGAGGTTAGGAAATTTGACAGCTCCTTTCGCACAAACAAATTCTAAAGACACATATATCTAAAATTTCAAATAAATACAATTTTGATAACTATGCAACTTACAAAGATAATAAATTTCAATAAAATAAAATGTCAATTTCAATTTCTATGAAATGTACCCATTTTAAATACTTCTTTCCACTAAGGATGTTTTCTTTGTAGTGCGTGCGTAGTGTAGTGCGCTGTACGCTGTATCTGTTACACGTGGATTAGAAGACAGGCTGTTTGGGTAGTTTGAACGGTACTAGTATTGTACTTATTTGATTACATCAATTGACAAATGCAAGATAAATTGTATTATTTGTGAATTTAAAAAAAAAAATTTAAAAAACTAAAATTTTAGTGATGGATTGAGTAAACTTCACGAAAATAATTTGGGGAACCTGCTGTATTGTACATCAAAGTTGTCAAACCGCACTAGTAAGATTGCACAATCCTACTAAAATTAGTTATTTCAACCATAAACCAACTGGAACTAACACTGGTGTTTTAATCGATTTTGTTAAAATAGATAATATTCAGCTAGTAAAACAGTTAAACATAAAATGCTTATCTACTGTTTTATGTGTAAGTCAATGAATAAATCGGATTGAACGATAATCGTGACCAGCCTCCTACCAGTAGATCTAGTTTTAATAAAACTATTTTTGTGTAAAGTAATTTAATTTTACAGCTATAAGTTTTTTTTGACTCGAAAGCTGAATCAAAGCAGCGTGTTGTAATAGGTGTTGTAATAGCAGCGTGTTGTAAACCTTGTCGACGAATTAAAAGTTTTGGTGTATCCCATAGTGAACCTGTCAATGTGACGTTTATTTGACATCGATTTGGTAGTATCAATCAGCGCCAGTATTGCTCCCTCTTGCGGTGCAGTAGTGCTGAAGAATGTCCGTTCCACTTGTCTCTCGCAGGCCTCGGTTCAGCCTGATCCGCTGTCGGTGTCCGTAGCGTCCGAGATGAGTCAGAATTTGCAGAAGAAAAGATTGGCTCCGTCGTACCCTTGAGACTGTGCGCGCTGCATGTGTGGGGCTTTCGCAATTCTTTGCCATCGAAGGGGCTTTTTTACTTCTGCTGGCAACCATCGCGACCCTCCTGGCGAGTGTGTTTTGCCCATTTCTTGCACCGAACGTCGTGAACCACACCGGCGTGTCCTGCACCCAGGGATGGTGGCGATGTGTGTTCGCCTCCTCCCCAGCCGCTTCCCCTTCGTTATTCGATCGCGTCCGTTCGTAGCCGTTGTTGTTGCTTTTTTGCTGTTGCTGTCTTTCGACTTTTTTCCATTTTTGCTTCCCGTCTTGCTGCCTTGTCTTGTGAGCCGGTGCCGGTTCGGTTCGGGTTGGACTGTGCTCCACATTGAAGAAGGGCAGTCCGGGCTCCAGCGTCATCCGTCGTTACTGTGGCATTCTTTTTTTTTTCGTTCGTGCACACTTTGTTCTATCTCCTTTTCCGCTTTGGATGCTCGACTCACTTTGCGTGTCGATCGAAACGATCCTCTTCTGCTCGCTGAGCCGCCTTTTGCATTCCCTTCCCACCGAACCGTCAGCGCTCCGGCAAGAAGATTAATGAACGCACATGCCTCATCCCCTCCTTGTTACGCACTCGGCTGCCAGGCCTTGTGGGGTTGAGCGCAAAAAAAAACGTTTGCCTCGAGAAGACGGAACGTGCGTTTCTTGCGAGCGTGAGACGGGAAGCGGTGGCAGCCACAGCAACAGTGTGTGTATAAGCGAAGCAATAGGCAAAACAACGGCGCAACAACGCCACACAAACCTGCTGGAGTGATGATAAGGGGGGGTTACCGGTCGCTCGGAGGGGTGGAAGAGACGGATGGGAGGACAAAAAACAACAACACCGAAAGAAAATTAACCGTGCGGCGGAAAACGACGAAATAACGCAACAGCAAACGGGCCCGCAAGATGGAATTGGATTTTTTGTTGTATTTTGGTTGATTTTTCTTCTCGCTTTTTCTTGTGCTCTCTCACTCTCTCTGTCTCGTTTTGCCGTCCTTCTTCGTTTCCCCTTTTTCACCCTCCATTCACCACTTTTTTCTGCCTCTTTCCTTGAGCAACGTCGTTCTTCAACGGTGCGTTTCTGCGTCTTGAACGTGGTTGCTCTTGGTTTTTTGATGATCTATTGTTTCCCTCTCGCTCTCTCACACTCTCCCTCTCTGTCTCTCTCTCTCTCTCTCTCTCTACCCAGTGTTCGCTTTCCCTCTCCCTTTCTCTTTTTTTGCACCAACCTTCCCTTCTCCCCTGCTTGTGGGGGACGATGCCGCTCCATCGTCTTCAAGGGGATTGTACTGTTTCAAAGTATTGTGCACCCCCTCAAGCCCACCAACACATACGCGAACGGTGTAGGGTTCCGAATCCAATCCGAAAGAAAAACGGATTGGAATGAAACGCGTATTGCTTGGTTGGAGCATAAAGAGAAAGAAAGAGAGAGAGAGAGAGAGAGAGAGAGAGAGAGAGAGGGAGAGAGAGAGAGGCTACGATCGGGCGTTGATGGCGTTGGTGATGTTGTTGGGGTCGCAAGAAGCGTGTGCTTTTTTATTTTGACAGTGGGCGACCGTGGCGGGCAAGGAGGGAGCGGTGGTAGGGAGAGAGACGGGCTGGGTGGAACATCACGTGGAGTTTTGGATCAAGGGAGGGAAAGTAGGCTATGGAAAAGAGAGTCCAGGCTTGTCTCGGGTGTGCTGTGCGTTCGGTTTCGGCCGGTTGGAAGGAGCAGCGATTTGATGCCGAGCTCTGCGAAGCTTGATTGTGGAATGTAGAGAAAGAAAGACGGCTGGGGCTGGGCTGGGGCTGGGCTGGGTTGGGAGGCAGGCAGGCAGGGAGGCATGGATTTTGGAATGTTTCAACGCGATGGGGTGGACTCTTAAAGGGAGGAAGGGTGACGAATGGGAGGGCAACATTAAAACAGCGCTAAGAAAGAAAAGCAACCAGCGGTTCCATTCGCGCTTGACGCACGGGAAGGAAATGGGAAAATGATCGTGATGATTGGAACGAACCGGCACGGGGAGAAGGAAAGGGAGGGTTAGGGATGGGGCCCGTTGGGTGTACGGTGGAGCCATTGTGCGTGAGCCCGTGAAGCAGATACGATGTTAGAGGGCAGGCTTCATAGGTGGCAAGCGGTTTTGGTTCGAGGTCGGGAACACACAAGGGAATCATCGAACGACAGCAGCCAGGGAGGCGAACGAACCGAGACATCCTTTTTTTTCCTACTTGCTTTTGGGGTGGAATGGAAGGATGTTTTTCGGGAACATTGGGCTCGGGAAGGTTGAAGGCGGTCTATGTAACGACACGTGGAAATTTGAAAGCGCTTTTTGCGGTACAGAAGCTTGGAGGAAAAGCTCTGGTAGGCTGTCGCCGTGCGAAGATAACGAGCGATGGCTGATGATGCTGGGTGGCTAAGGTTAAGCAAGCTTCGGAGGTCCCGGAACTGTCGCCGATGTTTGGAATATTTTTTGTTATTTCCTTAGAGTAGGGTGGGTGGGTGTGTGATGGCGATTGGGGTAAATTTTCGGGCGAAGGAAGAGCTGGAATACGTGAATATCCTGATGAAACTTTTTTGTCACAAGCCGTTGTGTTCTGTATTCTGCATTGCTTTTTATGTTGTTCTAAATTCTTCAATCGCCTAACGATTGTAAGTTAGTTATAAGTAATGTAAGTTAGTGTAAGTGATGAAACGGCATTATTTTTTCTTTCCTTTAAAATTTCCTAGTGTATAAAATATACAATTCTTTTAAAAAAAATCCACGCGAAAAACTATAATTTAATTGATGGCAAAAAATAATAAAATATTATCTAAAATCATTTCTATTATATTACATTATTTCAATATGAAATAATCATTCTGTAACATAACAAAAACGAAAAGAAAATAATGTAAAGCTCTAACTGCCATCAGCTAAATCATAACAAGGAAATTAAATATTTTTTTTTACAAAATAAAATTTAAAAAAAACACGTTTTAGAATAATCAATAACATTTTAGTTGTTTTCAATAACACGTTTTCCATTCTGGTGTCAACCAGTGGCTACCACGAAGACCACTTATGAGGTCCGACGTGGTTCAATTCCCAAACGGACTGGCATCTCAAGTTAGCCGACATCATAACCAATGAATGCATAAGTGCCTTCTACAGGCTTTGATGTACGATAATTGTTATTTTAAACAAAAAGATATAAAACATATTTAAAATTGAAATGTTATAAGCTGCAAGTTTTTTTTTTGTTCAATTTAAGCATAACAGTCTTAAGCGATCTGGTGGTTGAACGGTAACGAGGTTGGTCTCGTATATAGGGGCGACATTGTTCGAATCCCATTCAAACTCTCTACCAGGCTGACTACTTTGCTACCGGTATATCAAGTAAAGAAGCAAAGAAAAGAAAATATAAAGAAAGAAGACGAAAGACTCTTTAGCACAGTTACCCGGTTAATGCAGTTCGAAGGAATCTATTTTTTGCTTATATGAATTTAAATAATGATCCTAGTTTACCAAACGCTATTGGGCAAGAGTTTTTGTGTAAATCGACACGACGACATAAGGGACTTTACGTTATAGAAAAATAGATGTTTTTTATACTTGGCTCTCAATCAACAGTCTGCCATCCCATTTTTGTTGTGGCAAAATTTTACAATCACATATTACGACAAACTTCGAGAAAGAAATATTGCAAATAAGTTTAAAAACCGTTTATTCTATTCAAAAATTTGAATTTCGTATGTGAAATCACAAACCTGCAGAAGGTCTACTTCCGCCGCCGCGCTGCACAAAGCAAAGCGAACCAATCCAACGCGAACATGTGAACATTACACCCTTAGGTATGCTTTATGCTGCACTGTTCCGGTAGTACAACCACTTCCTCCCGCGTCCGACACCGGACGCATCGACGATACCGGATAGGGACACACGGTAGAAGGGGCAAGTGAGAGGGACACGTAGCTGTGATCAAGAGACCGCTGCGCAACAGCAGACACTTGGTGGCGATAATCACGACGGTGGCCTTCTCGCGTGAATAGCACTGCACGGCCCGAAGTCCGCAGAGATAGCTAGACCTTATCATCGCGTTGACCGTTGCCATTGAGCGGCAACGTGCATGGCTGAGCTTTTCGTACCAAACGTTTTCAAATATTTGTTTTTAACGTATTTTTTCGTTTGGTGGGTGCGTTTGAAGCGATGGAAGAAAGTGCAATTTTATTTTTTAAAGCTACTTACGCATTAGTAGATTTATGTCTTGCTTTTCTCGAGATACTTAGCGAAAGAAAACAACCCATTCTCGATCCCCTCCCAAGACTTGATCAGTCCCGTACAGATACTGCACCAAACGCTTCCGAGTCTTGCAGCTTCCACATCTATCACAGCAGATGTTTAGTTCCGGAAAGGGCCACTCGCTCTCGCTCTCTCTCTCTCTCCTTCTCGCTCTGTCTATCCTCTTACCCAACAACAGTCCCGCACAGTTAAGAGATGAGGGTTTTTGTTAGACCGTCTTTCTGGCTGTGCGACCGTGCGTATGTTTGTCCCTTCCATTTCCACTTACTGGTGCGTTGACGTCTCGGGAAGATTGTCTTTTTTTCCTTTAGATTGCCCTTCGCCCGCTGCTTCCGGGGGACGGAACGCTGCCCCTGCTTTCCATCGGCCCGTTGCTTTATCCGAAAATCGAGGAAAAATGGTCCATGTTTTTCGGAGGGAGTGTTGCCGGGAAAAGCCACCCCGCTCTGTATGTTACATTTTCTCCCTTGAAAACAGATAAGAAAGAGAGCAGGGCGACCGCCCAGATAGAACGTGGACGAAATTTTCGCCTACAACCATCTTCCCCTCGAGGGGAGGGGTTTATCACGGGGTGGTGGTGGTGGTGAATGGTTTTTCTTCTCCTTCACCGTTTCCCATGGTCCTTTATCGATACACGGACGAACGCTTTTGGTGAACGAAATGAACGAGGAAAAAGTTTTTCTGATCTTGCTTGCAAGAGTTCGGCAAGGGAAAGGATGAGGAAGATACGCGGTGCGTGATCCGACCGTACTCATCGCCGGCCCCGGTTAAAAGGGATCGTTGTTTCACCGGACGCAAATGCATGCAGATAAAATTAATGGAGGCGCGCGCGCGCTCACCCCGACTCTACGCAACACATGTGCCCACTTTGACGGTTGGCGCTCACGCGCTTTCGCACATACTAGATGGGCAGTCCCACGTGTTCGAATTTCAAATCAAGTACGTTCGTTGGCGTGCGTGTGATTTTGGTCGGGAGCGTTGCGGCGAGATAATGTGGTGCATGCTTTGTATGCTTTTTGGATTTGAAAAAATTCAAATCGACCGTTGGTGCAGAGTGGGCCACCAAATTGGAGTGAAAACGCTTTTTCCAAATTCTAGAAACCAAACAAATGTATAAAACTAACAAAATGTATAAAAATAAAATTGCTTCCATGTTATTCCACTTCATGACACTACTTCATTTATATAAATAGGAACAGTAAATCATTTTGTAGTTGTATTAGAAAATTATGACCATATAAAAGACACAGATTCTTTCCTTATGTACTTATGTATCGATCACTGTTAATGACCTGTTTCACTACCCATTTCCTTTCTTCTATATCTAATACATAACTATAATTTTGAAGTTGAGCCCAATCTACATTTCTCTAGTTAGTAATTGAACTTGGATTTTTACTGCGTTTGGTTTTTACTATAGATTTTTACAAAATCACTTTATTACATTATTAAATTACGTGTTTATAAACCTCTGTTTATAAAACTAAGATCTTCTTTCGCTGAGATAGTCATATATAGGTTCAGTGAAATATTTAAACTGGAAGATCATAAGACAATTTTTTATGTCTTCCTATCAACCATGAGAATCGATTGATAGGAAGACTTGAATGTAATGGAAACCTATTTTTTTTTTAAAATAATAAATGAGAAAACAATCGACATGCAGCAAGCAATCCAGAAAGCAGCATAGATAAGTAAAATATCTTACAATCCAAGAATACAACAATATCCAATCTAGAACAAATCTTTCGCGATCAGCAAGAATCACCACAAAGTAGTCCAGCCGTAAGGGGGCAACAGGATGACATTAATGACGGGTAATGACAAGCGGTGTAAGGTGATGGCCGCTTGGTGGCTTACCAGGCAGCGGCAGAACGAAACAGGTTGCGTGGCCCCAAAAACTGCAACACTTTTTTTTATTTCGTTGCAATTCGCTTCACGCTTCCCTTCGTTCGGTCCCTCGCTTCTCGCTTCATTATCTTTTGTGCATTTGTTTTGTTGCACTATTCGGTTGTTGTTTTTACTTCGTCATCGTCATCGTTACCGGGCAAGGATTGCTCTGACTTTGAAGGAAGGATCTTGAGTGTGTGGAGCGTCTTAAAGGAGTCTGTTTTTTTTTTTTGGTTAAACACAAAAAACTGCATAAGCACTCATCGTTATTTTTATTCTATATGGCGTGTGTGACCAGTTGCTGAACCTCACCCACGTACCCTTTCCTGTTCAGGTTCCGGGTGTTACAGGTCCGCTCGATCACGGCCTCCTTCTCACCGGAGCAGTGCACATTAAGCCCGGCTGGATGGGGAATGGAATGGGGAGGGGTTGTTGAGTCTTTCAAAGCTCTTCAGAAGAGCTTCGAACCCGCTGCTGCCAAGGTGCCCGGCTGCCCGGCAAGTTGTTGCAAAGCTGTGGGACCCCATGAAGCGGCTGTGTGTGCCTTTTTTTTTTGCGCCGTTGATTTCTTCTCCAGGTTCCCGGGTTCCAAAAGACCAGGTCGGTGGCCAGGGCAAGACATGTTATCGGAGGCTGAAGACGACCGAGCGGTACCGAGCGTTCTTCTTCGGGGTCCGGATCGTCCGGACCGAGCTATCTCGTAATGCCCCCGCGCACTTTGAAATATGCCGTTGTATTTTAGTGCGAATGACGTTGGTCAGTGCGCAAGGGTGGGCTCACCAAGAAGGTCGGTAGTGGGAGGGGCGGAGGGTGGTCTCGTTTCCTTGCATCGTCGTCGTCGTCACCGTCGTCGTCGCGTTGATGTCGCTCCGGTCCGTGGCCGTGTCGTGAAGAGGGCGAATTCCCCCTTTAATATTATATTTCCCTTCCATCGTCGAAAATGAACCACCCCTCTCGTGCCTCCTAATCCCCGCGTGCGTGTTCCATCAACCGCCACCATCGCCACCCGCCCCGCGAGCCTTCGCTTAAGCTCTTCACATTTTGTGCGGCGTGTTTCACTCTACACTACGCTCCAAGCCATCATCATCATCGTCGTCGTCGTCGGCGGCGGCGGCGGCGACGACGGCGGCGGCGGCATCGAGCGGTTCGTTCGCTTCGGTCGAGGTCTCACCGTCCTCCCCCCAATTCCACCAATCTCACCATCCCCCCTGCCACCCACCAACATCAATCCATTGCGCGCACCCCGCACACGCAATCGCCTCGCCTACGTTCGCGATGGCTGATGATGAGGCCATGGCTGCTGCTGCTGCTGCTGTTTCTTTTTCCGCTTTTGCCCCTTGTTCGCATTGCGCACCGTGTGCGCTCCGGTTCGCCACGAGAGAAGGGCGCAAATGGAGGCGGCAGGCTGGGCCGGGTTGGCTGACTGGCTCGGGCGGCTTGGGCTGACACTGGGCCTGGCGGTGTGTGTGTGTGTGTCGGTGCTTGGGCCGGGTCGAAGCAGGAAAACAGCGCGCACACGGAGCGCTTGAAGTTGATGGCAACATTGGCAGCCATTGGTAAAATAGCATCAGCTCGAGCGCTACGACCGAGAGAGTCGTACCAGCAGCAGCAGCGGCAGCGGCAGCGGCAGCAACAGCAAAGCACGCAAGAGGGCTGCCGAAATAAGGGATGGAAGGAATGGTGCGGGAAACGCTCAGTCCGTATCCGCCATCGATCGCGTTGCCCGTTCGCTTCGCTTTGTTCGTGTTGTGTGTGCCCCGGTCTCACTCTGTGGTCGGTCGATGTGCTCGGTGCTCCGGTGCTCCGGTGCTATGCACACGGCAGAAGCACACCGTAGCACACCGAGGGCTCTGGCACAGTTGGGCGATGGGTGCGCTTGTTGCTGGTCAAAATTTTTCTGAATCGAAAATATGTTTATCCTAGAGCGTTGACTTTTTTGAAAGATACTTTTATGATAATTTTCATTTCATATGATAACATGAAGTAACATTTATTTAAACATCATTTTTGAGCGTATGTTGTATTTATATTTCATTCGAGTTAGAATTGAAATTTTATTTTTCAATAATGTACTCTTCAAAAAATAGTAAACGCCTGTTTGAGAAAAAAAACAGCATCATTCGATTTTAATCCTTCAATATTCTATTAATATGGATTAGATACTTCTCACACAAAAGTTCAATTCTACTCGTAAGAACTTAGCATGAAGCTGAGATTCGACGGGGATACAAAAAGCACTTAACTTTATTGTTGAATAGCAAAAGTACTTATTTTGATTATGTTGGCCAGAACTGAAAAGCTATTTTATATTAAGATGGGAAGACTCGCGGTGTCCAAATATGCATGATAAATGAAACTTAAGCTAAATTTAACATAAGTATTACTGCAAATTACAAAACTCCTTGAAAGTGTTACAGATTTTTAGTTTCTCTTGACGCAATTGCAAACCATATTTTGTATGGCCAGGGTAATGCGTTTCATTTGAATTACTACAGTTGCAATGTTTTTAAAAAATATTAAACAAGATGGTTTTTAAAGCTGTAAGGCTAGCTTCGATAGCGATGGCATGTTATAGTGCTCTTTTCGATGTTCCCAGTTTGCCATACCCTAATAACGCTTGATATGAAAATTAATAAAGCCGTTTTGTAAATTCGTACAATACAAGCCCAATTTTGACCGGCAGCCAGTGCAGCCGAGTGTGCCGCATACCAAAGTGCGGGCACACCAGCAGCAGCACAGCTCGGTTCGGCTCCGGTGCGATTGTGCTGTTCCCCGCCGCCACGTTGCTTCGAGCCCCCTTGACATACACACAGCACAACGCGCGCTCTGTGTTCCGTTCCGTGGAACTTCGATTCCGCAGGCCCGGTTCGTACACTCTTCTTCTGCTGCTGCCGTTGTGCTGCTTGGTCGAATCGTGTCGTCGTTGCTTCATTCCGCGTGCGGCTACCCCGACCGTCCGTCCCTCCGTCCGGCCGCATCCGCTACCCCTAACGCTTCGAAAACCCATCAACATAGCACAGACACACATACACAGCTGACACTCGCATTTTCCCTTCATTTGCTTCGTCGCCCTCCCTTGGTCGACGAGGGTTGTGCCGCTTTTATTTTTTGCTGCCGCATGGAAAGGCCCCGAGATCCGGACCGATGGTTGTGGACCTGGGAACGGAGCGAAGAGGGTTCGGTTGGCGACGGCGGTTCAAGCTTCACATCAGGGCAGGCGGCGCTGTGCAGCGTTTGCTGCCTTTTTGCCCAAGCAACCCTCCTGTGCCGGAGATAGCACTGAATGAAGCGAGACGGAAAACCGAGAGTACAAGAGCGTGCACGAGAGAGACAGAGAGAGGGAGTGTGTAAGGGTAGGTTTTTTCCTTAGCTGTTGTTGCTGTTGCCAACGTATCTCGCTCGCACAGTCCTATCCTGCTCTTGCTGCTCGGGGTAGATAGGGGGGTCAAGATGTGTGTGTTTTTTTTTTGACAGATGCCTACTCGGCAATCGCTTGCGTGCTGCTGTCAAATCTCTTTTCCCCTCTTGCGGTACCCTCTCTTTCTCGCTCTAGCGTTGCGTTTATACTCAAGCGTTGCCCGCGTGAGCTTCACTGTACGCTTGAAACGAGGCGCTGCCTTTCGGTGCGTGCGCTAGAAAGAGATGGTCAGTATGGAAAGGAAGTTTTTTGTTGTGTTTCGCATTTATTTTGGGGTTGTTTTCTAGTCGAGTAAGCGGGTGCGTCAGGGCACATGGAAAGGAGCACACGGGCACATCGGGGTTTTAGGTTATCGTTCGCTCTCCTTCACATTTTGCTGCGTCGCTGTCTGTTCTCTCTCTATCTCACACATACACTGTCTCGTTCTGGCTCGTCCTCGCTGCTCGACCGTGGTGTGGGATTTTGTGTAGAGCTTCATATTCTGCCGCATCTCACCGCATCTCATGCAGCACATGTCGCCTTCCCCGTTCTCCTTTCCGTTCATCCACGACAAAGTGACAGGGGTTGTCGTGTCTCTTTCTCACCCTCGCACACAGTGTCCTTCCTGCCTGTTGTTGGGAGCGATTGGAATGTTTTGCTTCGGTGTCGAGTGTTCGAATCCTCCCGCTCCGACGCTCCTTCGTTGGGCTGGTGGGTTTAGTATCAACAATGCCAGACGCCGTTCTGCCTACCCACATGTGCTCCGGATGCCTTTCGAATCGAGCTCCTAAGGGTTGTTGCGGGAGAAAAACGCTCGGAAAGCCCGATACCGAGCTACGTACATGCACACGCGGGCTTGTGTGGATCGGGAAATTGGTTTGCAAGTGCGTGTGTGTGTGTTGTGCACCCAACGACGTCCAGAGTCGTCCTTTCGTCCTCGGGAAGTAAAGCGGCAAGCCGTTCGTGCGACGGCAGTCAACCTGTCAAGGTGGCCGCTGCTGGCTCCGTAGAAGAAGGCACACACCCAAAACCGGAATACACATCCACTCGCGCCTCTTCCCCATATCCGTCTTATTTTCTTCCCTTTTTATCGGACGATTTCGTCCTCTCCCAAAGGCAAGCCCTTCGCGACCGGGACACCCCGCGTGATCGAGGCCTTATATTGTCCGGCTCGCGGCCGTGCACGGCCTTCAGCCGTATCCCATCACGATTCGTTTCGTGTCTTTCGCTTCTCCCGCGCCTCGTGTTGCGGGAGCCATCATAATTCTCGGCCCCGTGCGTTGGGTTTGTTGTTTATCCGTACCGTGCTTGCTTCTTCCTTCTCTCTTTTCGCTAAATTCTTGCTTCTTCGACAACCCGTCTAACCAACCCTCGCTCTCGCGATTCTCTCTCTCTCGTAGGCTTTCTGACCGAGGGCGATGGTGGTGATCACCTCATCCTTTGCAAAATTCGCAACAAGCCAAAAAAAGAAGTATAGCAATCCCCGAAATTTACGGCAACGGAGTTGCCTCGTCGTCATCGTTTTCTGCTTCCTTCCTCTCATTTGGGTGTATCTATTCGTATTTTCCTTTTTTGGACGGGGGTGGACATGGAGTACGCGTGTATAACTTGGCGATATGGCGAGACAAAACACACGAGCTACTTTGTGTAATATGAATTACGGGTTTCTACTCTCCGGGGGTGGAAAATTGAGCAAAAAGCAATCCTTTCTTCTTAGCCCGTTTTGTTTTGCTGCCGGGTGGGAATGGAAGGTGGAAAGGCCATAATTTCGTGGTGGAGAGGCAGGAGTGTTTTGGTTTTTGAGTGTACAGCCAGGGTTGCAACTACAGATTGACAGAAAAGGGGTTTTTGGCGGGTAAACGATGCACAGAATAAAGGGATGCTTTGCACTGCACACTTTGCGTGAAGTTGTTTGTGAGTATCTGAAGAAAAGAGAATGAATCGTTTTGATATTTTGTTTGTAAGCAAATCTTGAAGGTAGAGGGATGTGTTGCTGTTCTCAAGAAGTTGCTTTAAATTTTCTTTCTAATATTAGGCGATAAGGTAACATACGTGGGGGTTACATGTCCTCTGATGTTGATAATTGTTTAAAGTTCAATTCTACAAACAAATGATACCTGTTTTTAAATATCCCACTGCTTCATCTCAATCCTGTGGAAGGGTTTGAGGTGGGCATCATCCTCTTATAAACCAATAAAAGGATCTCAAACATTTTTCCACTCACTTGTTTTGCTGCCTTCGCGCAAAACGATCAACCTGCTGCACAAGCGGATCACGCAAAGAGTGAGTTTCATTTGCGCAATTCAAAGATTGGGCGGGAGATTCAGTCATCTATTTTCCAGCAAGATCTAGCTCACCAATCTACTGGCGGACCGGCAGGAGAGAATAAAGATAAACAAAACTCTGCCGCTTGGTGCAGAAGATTCTCTAAATGGTGCACTCTTGGTGCAAACGTTTCGTTACACGCTTACCTGCGCCGTGTGTGCACGCCGTAACGGGAGAAGGATTCGTTACGGCTAGCAAGCAACAAACCCTAAAATGCTCCAGTCCGTCCACCTACCTACCTGCGCGGGCATTTTTAGCCCAGTAAAGGATATGCGTAGGTGCGTGGAAGAGATAGAGCCCATCCTTATGCACGGGCAGGCTCGAGGATACCGTGTGTTTATTTCGTGTCCTTGCGTCCTTCGTCCGCTTTTTGAGACTCCTTTTTTTTCCAAAGGAGGATTAGGTCAGATGGAGGAGCAGCGCTGGGTCCGATTTTTCCTTCGTTCCTTTCGTGTGCACCGTTCGCTCTCTCGTTGTGCCTACTTTCGGTCGGTTGTTGTGTTTCGACCGATTTTTGTTGGAATGTGCTGTTGGTCCATATCTGCGCTCATGCCGTACAGCAGGACGGGAAGAACGTTTTCCTTTTATCAATATCCTTGCTTTTTTGCCGTTTCCTTCTTAATAACGCCATCGCCACTGCAGAGGGAAGATATTGCCTGCGTTCGATGGAATACGTGTCTCGGTTTGGCTTTCTCGCTCTCTTTTGTTTCCCTCTCTACCGCGCTGTGTACGCGGGCCTGCACGACGGGTACGGCTCTCTCGCTTGTTTCGTGGAGGGAACGCGAGAGAGTGTTGCGAGCGATTTTTTGACTCGCACTCTCTCTCTCGCTCTCGTTCGCTTCGGTAGATGCGGTAGCGCGCTTCCTGGACGATTTGAACGTGCTTCGACAAGTTTTACCTCGCCGGCGTTCCAACGATACGCACGTACTGCTTTGCGGGCGCGCGTTGTACCACGATTTGCGTACGTCTTGTTCACCGTTGCCGTACGCGCGCGAATTTCCGCGAGTTGGGTGAAAAAGCAGTGTAAAATAGTTACTCGAACGGGTGAATAGAAAATAACGAAGGAGGGAATAGAAAAAAAGAAACGAGAAGAAAAATACGTACTGTGACTATTTTGTGATAAGTGCACTGTTTTTCCCATAAGTTGTTCGGTTTCGTTTCGAATAAGTTGAAGTTTGTTGGCACGCCAGTGAAGTGTGATGTGGTGGTTTGGTGAGAAAGTTTAAACGAAAAGGTCCTAAAATTTTACCACACAAATTTCTAACACGCGGTTCGATGTTCGGTGTATGAAACTTCTGAATGTGCAACTTCGATGCGGTTCGATTGCCGGTGCATTGCTGCATCGCCGTACTGCCGTTTGACCGTTCGACCACGAACGTAAGCCGCCTGCCTTCCTGCATCAACGGCCAGCCCACTGGCGCAAACTGTTCTCCGGCTCAATGTGTATCATAGAACACCCACTCGGCGGCGGTTATGCTGTAAGTGTTTTTAGATGAAAAAGGGGGAAAGAAAAAGTTGTACAATTATAGATGGGAAACATATATAGTTGAGAAGAAACGTCAAAAGAAAAAGGTCATTTATGTTACACCTTTGCCTGTGGTGCGGTGTTTTGTGCGAAGAATGCGTAAATGAGGGAAACGGAAATGGTTTTATGGTTTATCCAATGGTTTGAAGCAGTATTTTTTCTGTGTATAAACGGCTCAACAATTCTGTTCCTGTTTGAGAATCTGAAACAAAAGTTGCGTTCCAAATTCGTTTGAGTTGTTGTGAAATTTTGTTGAAAAGGTGTTTTAAACTGTTCCTAAAAAAACATGTGAAAAGCTGCCTTATATACGTTGAGAATGTTGCTGACTGTCTCATACACCGAGACCAAACAGTGCATGAACAGTGGTGTGTGTGATTTTGGACTTTTCTCAAGTCCTAGAAAGGATGCATCGGTTGTTTGGCTTTGGCAGTGCATAGTGGTTTGATATTTTGCTATTATCAAACACCTTCACCAGTCAAGCAATGAACACGTGTGACGTATGCCCGCAACAACAACAACAGCAGCAGCAGCAACCACAACACAGAAAAAAAAATGAGCTTGCACCAACTCGACAATCTCACCGTAACCAATTTCCACGCGCCTTTTTCCCTCTTGGTGCACAATCATTCCACCCCATCAGTCGGCTGATGGAAGCTTTTCGATTCATCGGAGCTATGCAGCCGTGCTTGAAGCTTCACTTCTTCTCTCTCTCTTTCTCTCTCCCTCTTCCTCTATCGCCCTGTGGGCAAGTGAACGGGATGGAAGTGTTGTTAGGCGAGGGGATAGGGGAAGGGAAAACGGAAAGAAGGGTAGAGAGTAGAGGGAAAAAACACAAGCCTTCATCAAAAGTTAATTTCTCAAGCAGGCCATGCCAGACCGAAGAAACGGCCTCGCTGGTATCTTGCTTTCCTTCTCTGCTTACATAAATTCATTTGGGCTTCTATCTCTCTCTCTCTCTGTGTCTTTCCTTCGCTTCACTCTGCTTTATTCTGCCTCGTCCTAGGTTTATCCGCCCTTGCCTTTTGCCGCACACATTCGTACCTTTTCACGCGGCGTTGCTTTTTGCGCCTTTCCTTCATTCTCCACGTTCATATATGTATATCGTTCACATCGGAATGGAAGCGCTGGCGGTGGGGACCGAGCGATGTGGATGAACTTGGTTACCGTGAAGAAAGCAACGATCGCATGGTGGATCCCTTTGCTACTCTCCCCAACCCGTCCCACCTTCTGGCTCATTTGGGTGGAAAGGGAGGGTGCACGGTTGGAGCAAAAGCGGGACATGATGAAATGAACACAAAAAAGCCCTGCCTCACGCAGGGAAGGAAGCGATCTTGAAGGCAAAAAGAAAACGGCAAAAACCAGGGCTAGGGTATGAGAGCAAGAGAGAGAGCGAGAGAAAGCCTGCGAGTGTATGAGAAAATGTAAAGCTTGGAGTGACGAAAAACCCGTTAACTATTTTTCCTTCGTCTCTTGCCGAGGTTTAATAAACCTTTTTGTTGTTGTTGTTGTTGTTCGCCTTTGCTGCCGTCCACGCTTGCTTTGCCAGTCAGGTTGCTATAGCAACGCGATGCACCCCGCTTTTCCTCAATGGGGGTGAAAATAAAGCACACTGGGTGGAGGAGGGGGGGGGGGGGGGTGAGCGGTGGGCAGACGGATCATTTTATTTCCGTGCGCGCCTCCATCGTTCGCGTGCTGCTCGATCTCGCGATCTCTCTCCGGGGATCGAACCGAGGGCCTCTTTCACCATTGTAGAAAGGGTGCGTGGAGAAAGCCCCGGGAGAGATTACGAGACAAGACGCACAACGCAGCAACAACAACAACACATAGGGAAAAGAGCGGGTTGGTGAGAGAGAAACATTGGGAATAGAAACTGGAATTCGTTCGTCTTTTGGCGACCTGTTCGAATTGTGGCGAGGGTTGGAGAGGCGACGCGGCGACGCATTTTCGTCATCAACCCGTCACTTCCATTCACCGCTGGGAATATCCGGACAGCCCCGATCCACCCACCCCGCTCCTCCACGCTTTCAGACGCAGGGAAGAGGGGAGGGAAGGTTTGCTCTTTTTCCCAATTTTGGTCCCCCCAGGCGTGTATGTATGGCGCTCCACAGGAAGGGGACAAGAAATCTGCGCGACTGCGCAAGACGTTCGCGATCGTCGTCGTCGTCGTCGGGAAGGCAAAAGATAAAATTATCCCAAATCCGTGATCGTGCCCGCGAGTTTGGCGCGGTACGCGAAAGGCGCATGTGCCGTGATCGTCTTTTTGTTTTTTCACTTTTTTGTTGTGTTCGCTTGCACAAGGTAAACACGCCGAGCGGCACGGTTCCCCCGAAATCTGTCGAGGTCTTGCTGTGGATGCTAAACACCGAACGTGGACGAGATCGCCACTTGGCATGGAGGTTTGGTGCAGCAGCAGCGTGTGTGGGTGGATGGACAGGGGGTTTCACTACACATCGGTGTTGGGAACTAGACAAAATAAAACAAAATCAAAATTGTAACACGAATTTCCGAATCCTTCAGATAACAAACTTGCTTTATTTTGTTGGAGCAATAATACTAATGGAAACATCCAAAGCAAATCAAACATCAAAACATGAGTGAATAAGTAATGATGAATACGTGACTTCTGGATTATATTATAAAGATAAGAAGCATGAATAAGCGCTCTCTATTATTCATGATTTTTAAATTGAATAAATACTAAATTTTCATCTAATAAATTGGACACTTTCACTCTCCAATACACTCTGTCGCTCTGTAAAAAAATAGTGTGTGATGTATGGAACTTGTACTAACTATGAAGAATTTCAGACGAAGTACGACAAATAAACCAAACTAAAAAGAAGAAAATCAAAAGAGAATAGAACAGTTTTGGTTTTGATTTGGCTATCCGGACTTGAAAATATCCTTTGCTACAGTTAATTTGCACTTAGACCCATCTTAAAAATATGATGAAAACCCCTGTAATGTTTTGTGCCGTGAGTCACCGTTTTCATCATAAGTTTGGGTTATTTTTTGTAAGCGTTTGTGTCCAACATTTATTCGATTCGATCCGTTATCATTCACAAAAATAGAAAAACTAGAATACATGAGGGATGGATACTTCAAATTTACAATCATAAAAACGCATTTTACTTTAAAAAATAATAAAATGCTGCACTGGATGTCATATAGAGAAGCATTTCGCCCAAGCTAGCCGTTTCAACGGTTGATTCAAACTGACCGTTTGCTAATAGTATGTGGAGGGAGGCGATAGTGGATAGCATGGGTGGAGAGGCGTTTTTACTCACACGAACGGCGACCAACCAACCTTCCCTCCCCGGCCCAACCGACTCGTTGTGTGGGCGTGCGAGAGGGTGTAAGACTGTTGGAAAGAATTTTGGCGGCGCACGGTCGTGTTCGCGCGGGGCAGGCAAAGCGTGGCACTGGCTGATGACCTCGTGGTCGTCGTCGCCATCGTCGTCGTTGGAACGCGCTTCTTTTGTCCGCTAACACGCAATGGTGCAGCTAGAAACGGCGCAACCAGTAAGCAAGAAAGAGTGGTAGGGAGGGAGAGAGAGAGCAACACAATCCTAAACAGGTCACGCAACGGCAACCGACCCGATGGAAAACAATCCGCCCGTGTGAAGAAACCGTTTTCGAGAGGAAAAAACCCCGGTTTTGTGGCCGGGAGGTGGTGGGCCGCTTATGTAGGGCGTTTCAACCAACCACCTCCACCGCCCCCCCTACGCCAGTGTGTGTGTGAAAAGGGGTCCTTGTCAGTGCGTATCCTTTTCGGTAGGAAAAGGGTGGAAGGATGCACTGTGGCCATTTGAACTCAAAGCTACAACCGTCTTAAGAAGCTTCGTCCGGAAAACGTCATCCATGTGGAGCATGTGGAGTGTACGATTAGTTTTTACCTTCTATTTTTAAACCAAAACCTCACGATTTGCTGGTACGCTGCTTGTTGTTAAGCGAGGGAGCGAGTGTGTGGAATTCGGATGTTTTTCTATTTCTAGTTCCCTAGTTTTTTTTTTCTGTTCTGTTGTTGTCTTTTGCGTCTACTCCACTTTCATCCGGAGGTCGGCACATACGGTTTTTTTGGGGGCGATGTGTGGCGTGCGTTAGATCGCGTGACTCCTGCAAAGGAAGGTGCGCTTGTCGGACGGTCAAACGCTTTGTAGCACGAGTTCCTTCGTGGTATTAGAAGGTGTATGGCGAAAAGGATGTCCGATTGATCAAACGAATTATTGCTTTAATGTATTTCAAAACAGAGAGCCTTCAAATACTAAGATTCTCGATCATTTGCCTATTCATAAATGTTGTACATTTGCTCTGCAAACACTCGATCGTAAACAGCAATCCTTCCGCTTAAGGATGGAAATAAAAATTAAAAAAATGACAACAACATTACACATCATAAACGAAACATTGTTCGCACCACTCTGACGACGCTATCCTACCTGTTGAGAACGGTAATGCCAAATAAATGCGAATTGCCGCAGCACCGTTCAATTAGCGAATTATGACCGCAAACAGGAGGGTGGCGAAAGAAAGGCGACGAAGAAGCATTGATTTATTGCCAGCCCCCGGCTCAAAACAGTCGATCGTTCATTCATGCATTCAGGCGGGGTGGCCAAAAACGCGGCAGAGGTAGAGAATGAGCTGTTCTAGCGAAGGAAGGGTGGAATTAGACGAAGTCGTGTCTTCATCCCATTACTTCTTGCTGCCCTCTGTTCTGGTGATCCTCTTCCCCTTTCTACCCTGCCCTGTTCCATTAATTGGCTGTAAAAATTCTCCAAAAACAAGCAAGAAAAAAAAATACTCCATACGAATTTCTTTATGGCCATTTATCGGTTTCGTTTATTTATGTGATTATATTGCACGACTGCTGGCGGGCTTGGCCAATTCATTCATCACTTCTGTGCCTTTTATGCCGCGTGTTTTCACTCTCATTCATCTCACTCATTCAGGGGCTTCCTTTGGAGGGGAGGGAAGACGTTTTATAGTTTTGCGGATCGCTTTGGCTGACACCTGAGTTGATGGCTTCGGTTCTATCTGTGCGATGCAATTGTTCGTCGTGATAGTCAGGTTCCTTCACGGTAGAACATGGATTAGACTGCATTGAATGAAACCAGAAGGCTCTTGGGTCCTGGATGGCCATGGATGGAACGTGGACCCTGCATGGTCCTACAGGCATTTTTACTGCCAAATTTAATTAAATAAAATTGGTGGCACCCCAACACGTTTAGAAAATAATTCTTAATACTTGATGGTCCACGATTCCTTTCCCGTTTGATGCTTGTCTCTTAGCCTGTTGTACTGTTTCTTTTGAGTTTAAACTCTGCTAAGCCTCCGTCTTAAATCTATTCAAATACTAAATATTTGTTTTACAATTATTAATGTTTTCCTTTTTCTTTGCACTCGTTTTCCCTCGTTACAGCATTCGACACTAAAAATGGGTCAAGATACGGAAGCAACAACGGCTCCGGCCATCATCACCAACAGCATCATCTCCACCTCTACCACTGCCAACACTGGCAGCAACAGCACTGTGACACCGTGTGCGGGCAGCAAGCGCAAATATGATGAAATCAGCACCAGCACCGCAGACAGCGAAATGATCGTCGACGAAACTCCGGAAACGTGCTCCAACCAACCGGAACAGCAGCAGCAGCAGCAGCAGCAGCAGGAAGAAAACGATGGTATTAAAGCTTGCAAGAGTCCTCGCTACGATGAGGACGATGCCATGCAGCAGCTAAAAGATGCTTCCTCCAGCGAGGAAGGACAGCAAAGCGAGCAGGAACGTGAAAGCATTAGTACAACTAGCGCCACCAGTACGACGGACAGTAGTAGTAGTAGCAGCAGCATAAGTAGTGTAAGCAGTAGTAGCAGCAGCCCCAGCACCGCCACGACAGTCAGCAGTCCCTTCCTTACCGCGTCCCCGACGATCCTCAGCCCGACGGCACCGATCCTGCTGACGGCACCGCTGCCGGCCGAACCGGAGGAGAATGCGATCGCGAAGCTGGAAGCGGTCGCCGTGCCGGGCGAAACGGCCTGGAACTGTGAGCCAATCGTGGACAGCATCAGCAAACTGCAGGCGGTGGCCGTACCGGGCGAAGCGTGGGGCAGTGCGTCGGACAGTACTCGGTCGACGCTTGCGACCACGCTGCTCGTGGCGGACGATCTCGACGACGACGATGATGATTTCGAGGACGATTTTGACGACGATGAGACGATCCTGCCCGGGTACTCGTCGATGCGCTACCCCTGCTCACCGAACCGTGGCACGACCGGGGTAGCGTCGATGGCCGGTGCCGGTGGGTATGCGAGTCCAGCCTACCCGAAACCGGGCTACTTCCCCGAGCCGGGCTACCAGAACTGTGCGCGAACCGGTGCAGCAAACAATGGGGCACAGCAGTACGCAAACCGAGGGTACGGGTGGGCCCAGCACGGCTACTACTCGCCACCGTACGAAGCGCCCACCTCGCAGCAAACGATCCGCTGTGCGGAGAACGGCAAGAGCTACTTCGAGCTCGGCTCCGCCAACTACAGCAATGTGGCTGCCGGGGCTGGTGGTTCCCCTGGCCCGATGAACCCTGCCATACCGATGGGAGCGTCTGCGCAGCAGCAGCAGCAACAGCAACAGCAGCAGCAGCAGCAGCAGCAGCAGCAGCAAGGACCCTTTGGAGCACCGGGAGTGATGCCGGGCGCCGGTGGTAGACCGCATCATTTGAAGCGGTGCTGCGACGGTCGCAACATGTCCTGCAGTAATAAGCAGTGCTACAAGGAGCGGCGTCTAAAGATGATGAACCTGTCCATGTTTAAGCTCGCCCGGTTCCGGCAAGCCTCCGACCAGTCGCTCTATCGTTCCGTGCTGATCTGCAACACGCTGAAATCGATTGAGCGTGAGATTGACAACGAAAACAAAGAGTTCAGTCAGCACCATCAGCAGCAGCAACAGCAACAGCAGCAACACTTCCAGCAACAGCAGCAACACCATTACCACTTACAACAGCAGCAACAGCAACAGCAGCAACAGCAGCAGCATGCAGGCATGCATCACCAGCTCTCGCCGCTGCCACCACCACCCCCACCACCTCCACCGTCCGGTGCGACCAGTGCGGACTACTTCGGCAATCGACTTGGTGCGCCCAATCCCGCCAATCGACAACCGGGCAACGGGTACGGTGATCCATCCACGATCACGATGCAACTCTCTCCGTACGATCAGCAGCAACAGCAACAGCAGCAGCACGCACAGCAGCACATGCTACACCCACTGCATCATCATCACCATCTGCAGCACCATCATCACCATCCGCATCCGCAGTCTCAGCAGCACCAGCAACAGATGCAACAGCAACAGCAGCTACACCAGCAACAGTCGCAGCAGCAGCATCATCATCTTCAGCTGCAACATCAGCTACACCCGATGGCACCGCACCTGACCGTCAGTGGCCATCCACACCCGTTGAAGGACCCGCAATCGGGACGGGCGACTCCCTTCCCCGCGACTTCCAACACCCCAGGTAGCTCCGATGGGGAGCTTTCTACAGGCAGCAGCAGCCCAACCAGTGGCAGCAGCGTAAGCAACTGTGATAGTGGCGTGACCTCTTGCCCCACGACTAGTAGCAGTAGCGAAGGTGCTGCCAGTGGTACAAACAGCTCTTCCAGCAGTACGTACGAGCAGCTAGTGCACCATCACCAGCAGGAGCAGCAGCAGCAGCAGCAGCAGCAGCAGCAACAAATGACCGTTCTGCATCACAGTCAGCACCATCTTCACCATCACCTGGAAAGTGATGCGAGCGGGTTTGCGGACGATGACTGCACGCGTCCAATCAACTGGGGCTCGGTGCTTAGTTTGTCGTCCCAATCGGCGCTGGATCCACTGAACGGGAGTGATCTGTTCGTAACGTCCCCTTCCGGTGCCGTTCCGGTCGTGGTGGATGACGACACGAGCGCACCTTCCCCTGTCTCCGTGGTAGTTGATGGCTGTAATGAGAGTGGCGCATCCGGCAGTGTGGGTGTGGCCACGGTTGGCCAGGAGGACGGGACACCACCGGGAAGAAGCTCTCCAACTGACTCCGGGAGTGGGAATGTCATCGGTGGGAGTAATCCTAATGGATCTGGACCGAATGGAACGATTGCTGGCGGTGCCGATACGCTAACGCACCCTGACAACGGTGTGGTTGATGTAACGGGAAGCAACAGTGTTGCTAGCACGACCAGCAGTACCACCTCCTCCTCCTCCTCCGCCATCACGACCAGCACCACGACTACTAGCACCAGTGGCAACAGTACAAACGGCCCTGCCTGTTCGTCCCCTTCCGCGGGAAAGTGTGACGCCGAGGGTGATGTTGAGATGGAGGGGGGCGCGCCCGGAACCGATGGAGATGTAGCGGATGATCCCACCGTACCAGCCGCCCCTTCGGCAACGGTGGCCGACGATCACGAGAGGTCGATCTCGCCCAGCTCCACCACCACCCTTACCTCCCTGACGACGCTTACCACGAGCAGCAGCAGTGGTAGTGGGCGCGGCGACACCGCCAGCCATCTGACGACGCTTACCAGTAGCAGTGCGGCATCGTCCCCGCTGCTCTCATCCTGTGCCTCCGCCCTGCAGCACTACAGCAGCTTGCAGCAGTCGCACCAGCACCATCACCATTTCCATCAGCACGGAGCCAGTAGCACCAGCAGCAGCAGCAGCAGCAGTGGTAGCGCATCGAGCTGTTGGGAGTTTGCGTACCTGGATATGGATCTTGGCACCACGCACGAGCTGTACGACATGTTCCCGAGCTGCTACAAGATTGCGTCGTTCAACACGGGCGACCACGTGGACGTGCTTGGGCTGAAGGGTCCGATGCTCGAGGGCCCGAGCAAGGTCGTGTGCGGTGACAACGAGATGGACTCGTTCACGACGCACATCATGGTCGGGAGTTAGTATTGAACGGGTGCCGTGCATCGGCGGCGGGGTAGCGGAGGAGCCCGCTGAGTGCGTCGTACGAAGAGGAAGATGTGGCTGTGCAATGTCCTGTGTGTATAATGGTTCCTTATAAAGAAAAGAAAAAAAACGCACGTTAGTGAATAAGGGAGGGGTAAGGGTAGGGCAGCTCAGGAGCTCCCAGGAGCTGGTGGCAGCAGGGAAGGGACTGGCGTTTACTGTATTACTGGTATTACCTACTATTACTACTATTTACCACTAGCACTATTACCTACTATCGCGACTATCACTTGCTGTGCTTTGTTCCACACAGATCGTTCCGATCCAATCAGATCCAAACCGACGGGCCACTTACGGAACAGTATTTTTTTTGCTTTTGTTTGTCTTCGGATGTAATTGATTGTGCCATAGCCCCAGGTGTCATCAGCCCAGGTGTCCTCGCACAAACGCGACGCGCAATCCGCAGTGTCCCTTCTTGTTTTAAACAGTCGATATCATACCGGTTCCGACACAGTCCTACCGTCAATACTCTTACTAGCACCATCATTTTGCAACCGTTTTAAAAGATAAATTCTTTTTAAATACTACAAAACGCTAGTCAACTGTGAAATGAGTTATAGTGCTAGTTTGTTTTACGTTGACTAAAGAGCAGTCCGTTTATTTAAGAAACGAAACATGGTAAGAGGTACATAGACCACAACATACAAACACTTAATGCGTGTCAATTGTTTTGGGATGGCGGGGATAGAGTCGGTAGCTCGAGGAAACATTAGAAATTTTCATTCTTGTTGATTTTTGTTTTATTTAAAACAGTGAAAAAGCGCTGCTTTTCCATACTCTCTAGCTCTCCCGCTATCTGTCATGCGACTGTTATGGGTGCGTGCTTGTGGCGGTGCTCTGAGAACTGAGGTTGAGCCAGACGGGATCGACAAAAGAAAAACGCAACGGAAGCATTAAAAGCAACAGAGAAGTGTATTTTCGTGGGGCAGCTGGCGACAAATGTGGCAGCAAAAACAAAAATTTAAATCGAAAACAATCGAAGTGATGTATTAAAACATAAAACGCGAGAGGTGAATGTAGAGAACGGAATGTAGTGAAGCAAATGCAAAACAAAACAAAGAGCGAGATTATTATTATTGTAGTGTTGTAGCAGAAAACCATACAAAAACACACACTGACAAAATGCTGGAACAATTACTAGAAGAAAAGCGAACGATTTGATGTAAAACAAAAACAAAAACATTTGATGTTGGTAGAATGAAGTTAAAAGATGTAACAAAAACATAGAACGGTGCAAGAATGTGCAGCAAGCTTACGTACGAGGTAAAAAGGCATTTTAACGCAGCAGCGAACAAAGGCAACCTAATGGTTCTTTGCGTGTGTGTGTATAGTCTTGATAGTTGGATAGTGTTTCAAGTTCGAGTAAGCGAAAGAACAAAAAAGAGTAATTTATTGATCTATAATTATACCTATAAATATATATACACCTACACAGACCGGTATATATATATATATATATATGATTCTATATGTACACACAAAATCTTAAGCAAGTTAAGCTGTAAATATATGTAAGTGTAAGACAGCGTAAGGTGTAGAGACAATGGCTAGGATGTGCAAAATAGAAGCAAAAATGCAAAAGCACCTAGCATTTAAAAACACGGCGAGAGACAGCTTCACACAAACACACCATGATGTTGAATGGGCGTCTATCGTTTAATGTGGACACCGATGCACGACGCGTGATCGGGTGTGATAAGAAGAAGAAGAAGAAGAAAAACAAACCCCCTCTCTAGTAAAAAGGATGAACAAAAATTACTAAAAGAAAAATCCCCCGAGTGGGAGAAAAATGGCGAGTAATAAATGATGAAAAAAAATTACTGCAAATATTTAATTCGCAATGTGTTTTGTGTTTTATTGCTAGCTATAGTAAAGGGCTACACCAAGCAGTTCTCTGGGATTGTGGGTTCTACCGTGTCTTGTATCCTGCGTGACATTCTATCTTAGCTTTTCCCGTCTCACTTTACTTGTTGTCATATAGAGAAACATATTTGGGTTATTTTTCATACGTATTTCACTTCCAAAGCAAACTTACACTATGTTTGTTAAGCAAAAGCAATGCACTTTATAATTACAGTCGTATGCGTCTTTAATTTTAACGGCGTTTTGAAAAGCTTCTAAGAAAATTTAAAAATTTAAAATGGCAGCTTTTCTAACGGTCAATTCACCATCGCCAAGCGTCATGCGCCATCTGGCGGAGTTTTTAGAGCTTTGGAAAGCTTATGTAAAGCACAATCCTAAATTATTATATAAAAAAAAAAAATTAAATTGTTAAAATTTTTGTTATTTTAATTTTTTTATTTTATTCGGTAGTAACGGCCAGGCCGTATTGCTAAATTGTTATTCTATCTTCGTTGAAAGTGAACGAAAGAAGCGTTTGCAATCTGTGATTTGTGAGAAAATTTAGTTGTTAGTTATTAATTTGTTGGAGACACCTACTCCCTGGGGCTCAAGATTAACGCAAAGTACACAAATGGTCCATTGAGTTTGGAAAAAAAAAATCCTCAAGGACCAAAATCTACAATCCTACCCAAGAACTATGCACACCTGGTACACAACGAAACGTTTTCTGATAGGACAACGAGTGCCAGCGGCATGACTCAAAATGGAATTTTAGCATAAAGTTTACTTAAAGTTATATAGTCTACGTGTATTCCATTTTTGTCAGTGAAAGGTTTCAATGTTGATTAAATTTGTTTTAACATGCACTTAACGAAATGTCGATCAGATATTGCAACCATAAACTTGTTCCATTTTTTCGCGTATTTCTCATTGTTTCTGCATTCTGTGGCAGCGTTTAGGAACCATAGTGCCTCTTCCAACACAAGTACGAACCGATCACGTCATTGCACTAACGCCGGGTGGCCGAAAGGAGGGGTTCCGGTTTTGTAGTTCCTTTTATTTACACCCAGTTCAGTTTCATACGGCTGCTTCCTACACTATACTTCACAACAAACCGATTCAATTCTGACCGGACAAGAATTTCGACAGGAAGTCGGTGGGCTTCGGTTCCTGCGACTCCTTCCAGTAGCGCATGATGTGGGCTTTCTGCTTCCAGATCTCGACCGATTCCTTCAGCTCCATCTGGCCCTTGATGACGAGCATATCGATCACACGAATGTCGGTGACGTTCTTGTGCTTCAGGAACTCTTCGCGCAGCTTTTCCCGACACTGTTCCACCGACTTCGGGATGTCATAGTCCATCACTGAAAGGAACACGCAGGGAGGGAATTATCGTTGCGTGCACCGCCCAAACAATAACAAACCCGGGCCCAACACGGATACGGGATCGATACGGAGCTGGCCTATGACATAACACGCAACGCCACGGCTGCTGCTACTTACCGATGTAGGGGATTTGACGGTACCAGGCTTTGTAGAGGTTGAGGACGCGCTTGCGTGCCTCCTCGCGATCGACGGACAGGATCGGCCGCACGGACTGCACCGTCCGGCGTACGGCTTCGCGGCTGGCCATGCTCGTATACTTGGTAGAAATCCGGAGGACGATTGCAAAATTTGGAGTTCAACCAAGAGGCAATAATGCACGGGAGCGCAGTGTTATGTTGTGACAGTTGTGTTGTTTTTTTCCTACTTGCTTTTCCTCCAGCTGTCACATCAACTGTCAACCAGTGTGCAGTGGTCGGCAAACAAACGCAGAGGGGAGCTAACAGATGCATGTTTTAAGTTCGATATTTAGTTGTGTTTTCCATTACTAACCGTTGTGAAACCATTGTAACTAGGCCATACGATTGCATTCAGGATCAGAACGTAAGAAATACCTACGAAAATAGTTAAAATTACGCTCAAATTTACCAATGTTTGTATTAACTTTTGAGGACCTGCAACGTAAACATCAGGAGGTAAGTCCAAGTTTAAAATGCGAGTTAAAAATTCGTTATGCAATTAGATTACCTAAATACTTACTTATAAAAAAAAATCAAAACCAATCACGGTCCCGCGCCGTCATCCATCAATCCGTTATCCTGCCCTTTATGGTTGACGCCTCTACGCCGTCTTCTCAACCAAGCTTGGGATATAGCCCTATGCCAACGATCCTTCTGATGAGATGCTCGAGCATCTTCATCTCGAGATGAATCTCGTTTATCTCGAGATGAATCATCTCGTTTGTTCAGATTGGGACAGAGGTAATGTCTCAGAGGTAAACGCGAGTATAGAGGTAAAGGTGCGATATAGTCTCAACCCGAGTTACAGCTTCGTCTGACGGTGGAACACTTCCTCAGGCTGTAGAATTATCAGCTGGCCTCGCGATTTGACTTCTATGATGTTATCGGTGCTGAATTTTTTAACCGAGATAAGTGAAATTCAGGACGACCTCAATGGTGAGTCCGTGCGTCACCCCTATGTAGATCGGAATTAGTTAGTAGGACCGGTGCTGGTGCCACCATCAAATTGGTCTTTGCCTCATTGCCTCGAAGTCTCCACTTGCGAGTCGTGGCTTTTAAGACATGCAAGACCATCCCCCTGGCGCAGACATTTGATGGTAGCAAAAAGCCCTGAGAGTTTTTCATTCCCCTTCAGAGAGGTTATTGTAGAGAGTAGCTGTGTGGAGGTTAATGGATGTGGTATGGAGGTTAATTAAGCACAAACTATTTATTTGGGCCGGCTCGGTGGTCTAGTGGTAACGGCGTAGGGCTGTCAAAAGGCCCGTCGCCGGTTCGAAACTCATTCGGACCACTGCCGCCCCCGCCTACGCAGAATTAACAATCTTGATATGGATGGGTACATTCAGTCACAGAAAGAGCCAAAGCACATTAGTGCTCTAGTTAAGCCTTAACCCTACTGGGTTGTTGTGCCATCGAAGAAGAACTATTTATTAATTACGTTCTGCTATTTATATGTACAGAATCCAATGTGTACTAGGATTCGCGGGTTTCCAACACTATGTTTCTAACACTCCTCCCTAATCCGCGATGCCTAATAGTTTTCGAAACTTCTCTTGCTGTGAAACTGCTATCGGTTTCGTCAATCCATCGGCTGGTTGTTCATGAGTTGAAACATATTCAAGCTTCACGTGTTTTTGTTCCAATGCGTCATGAACAAAGTGGTATCGTATGCTTATGTGTTTCGTCCTAGTAACCATTGCATCTTATTATGTCGCCGCAAGACCTTATTGTAACATTGTGGACCTCTCTTCTTCCGATGTGGTTTCTTCTCCAGATATAACTAATGTTCTGTCGTCATCCGAATGATACACCTTCATCAAGAAAAATCACTTCACGACTTTTGATGGTTTGTTTCTTCTTTGTGTCGTACAACCGATAACCTTTGGTTTCTTCATCATACCCCGTTAGCACGCATTCATGAGATTTGGGGTCCCACTTGCGCCGCTTCTCCTTCGGAATTTGCACCATAGCTTTCGATCCGAATATACGCAGATGAGAAAGGTTAGGTTTTCTTCCACTCCACTTGCTTCCTCATTGGTCATATTCGACAATCAGCACCATCCGCATTTCTTAGCGTAATGCCAGTCGCTAGACCACCAGCAAGCTTCTTTAGATTCGTGGCTCCGAGATGACCCATCCGTTTGTGCCATATTTCAAAATCTTCAACACTGCTGCACGAAAAACTCTGTTGTGTTCTATTTACCACCTGTTCCAACTTGAACTGGTTGTTGCTATGACTGCCAGTTGCCTCCAGCTCTCCTTTACAGTTGTATACCTCGCAACCATCGTTGTCGAACTTGACAGTATATCCCTTCTGCACTATTCTGCTCACAGAAAGAAGGTTGGTCGCCAATCCAGGAATTAATTGCACATAACTGATTTCAATGCTGTCTTAGTTTGCATTTTGGTATAAAACTTGTAGAACCACGAGCAACGATGTCCATCATACTACCAATTGCCGTAACTACCATTGCGTTTTTGATATTGCTCAACAAACCTTCGTTATATGTCATGTGAGCATATGCCGCCGAGCATATGCTAAACGTAGACAATGCCGTGCAAAACGTTCCTCCTTTTCTGGTATCCTTGCAGAATTTCGCGATATGCCCGTACCGGCCACACTTTCTGCATTGCGGTCCCTTTGAAGAAGTAGTCTGCTGTTTCGGCTTAAAATTATCCTTCCGTTTGTTCGTAGCGAAAGCTTGAGTGTTTTGTTCGTTGCATAGTAACGAAAGTCACCTGTGATTGGTACGCCTGAATTTTCCATCGCCATTATCATGGGTCTGAGTTGTTCTGGCAGTCCAGTCAGCCAACCCATAAATCCGATAGCTTGAAACCTACAGCGCTTAGTTGATTCGCTGTCGAAATCACCTGGTTAACGTAACCATCCATTGTTCCACACGAATCAAGATCAGTTTTGAGTAGTTTGTGGAGTAAGCCGATTTGTCTTGATAATCCTTTGTCCTCATACGCCGTTTCCAATTTGTCCCATGCCGATCGTGCCGATTCTGCATCTTCAATGTGGACATAAATTGTAGGGTCGATTAACAAAATTATCTTCAATCTGGCTTGGAGATCTTTCTTCTCATCCATCGTTTCGAATATTCCATCATCCTTTTGTTTTGGCTTGACGGCTTCCCAGAGTCATTCTAGTTGCAAAAAGGTCTACGCTGCAAACATCCAGGATGTCCATTTCGAAATTTTCTAAACCTTCTAGACATAAATCTTCAAAATCTGGATTTTTTCGGAAAACTTTCACTCTGGGCTCTTCACCTGTTGAGAGTAGCTGTGTGTGGTATGGAGGTTAATTAAGGACTAACTATTTATTAACTACGTTCTGCTATTTACATGTACAGAATCCAATGTGTACTACGATTCGCGGGTTACTAGGTCCAACACTTTTGCTATCACATGTGGCTATGAAATGTATGAAGAGATGGAACGCGAAGAACTGCTATTCTGCTATTTTATCCATGCTTTGCTGCATGGCCGCAATCGACGTGGATCCTGACGGTTCAGCTTAATTTGAATCATAACTTCTTTTTGGTTATACAACAACTTCCTTTGTATGACGCGCATTTCTCTCTTTATCACACTTATAAGACCGTGTAGTTGTATAGATACTGAATAATGCGGTTCTAACTCAGCTTCGTGGTCCTTGTTTAAATGATGGATTTATTCAAAGCACCATTTGCTCAGAAGCTCATTTAGCTTCTTTCTTGAAGACATCATATAAAAAAGCTAGAATACGTAGGGTGTGGTGTACTACATAGAGGATAACAGCAGACGGTGTACGTTGACCACAACCCAAAACAAGCCTCATTATGCGGTTCTGCAATCTGTGAAGCCTGATGAACGAATAAAGACGATCTTAACCATTTAATTAGAGGTGAAATACTAGAAATTGAGCAACAAAATAAAATAAAAACTCATAATGGTAATAGCATAATGATAATCATCCACAGTTTCATCAATAGCTTTATTAGTTTGGAATTTGGTTTTGAATGTTCCTCACACGAACACAAACAGGAAGAAAACTACAAACCGTTCCCAAGTGGAAAGTTTTTTTCTTTGCTCTCTGACTTTTCTCTCTGCACTGTTTCTACACACACGGAGTACGTAGCAGTTTGATCTTGCCGATTGTTTTTTTTTTGTTTCTCTTTATTTGTTTTGCATGCGGGAACGATTACCAATATAGTTTTGTTGTTTCGTTACTTCTATTTTGTGTGTAGTGATTGGATAACATTATACGGTCGGGTGCCCGGGCAGGCAATACAGCCCGAGACCGGGTTATTTATTTTTGATATTTTGTTTAAGGTTTAATATCTCAACGTGTGGCACTCCTGTTGTTCGAACCGAGAATGCGCTACAACACTAGCAGCAAAAGGGCATTTTTAACATTCCTATGTCAGTGTATTCTCAATCCGAGTGTTTCTACTAAAGGTGTTTATAAAAAGAGAGGGAGACAGAGAG
Source organism: Anopheles epiroticus (assembly GCA_000349105.1). Lineage (NCBI taxonomy): Eukaryota > Metazoa > Arthropoda > Insecta > Diptera > Culicidae > Anopheles > Anopheles epiroticus. The sequence continues at coordinate 442,532 of KB672176.1, read as the reverse complement.
AACACAACACACACACGCACACATACACGATCGAAAATGATAGAAAAACAAAAGATATAAAAAAGTGTGTTAACAAAAGCTAGATTTATAGTTAAAATATTGCCACTTTTGGTAGGACACGTTTCCATTAGAGGGCAAAGATGTATTTGCCTTTTATCTTACAGCGCTGCTTCACTGCGCATGAAAGTGAAAGTTAAGGATAAAAGTTGTATAAAACAGTTGAAACTAATTCATTCGTTGACACCATGTGACTAGCGGAGTTGGATCGTTTGTGCTTCATGTCCTTTTTGTACATATTTCTTCCCTTAACTGCCATTAAACTTGGAGTCAATTTTAGATCTCCTTGGTTAGACCTTTTAAAACAAAACTACAGATCGTCTTCTACCCCATTTTGGCTCCGATCAGTGTTTTGAGGTGCCTTTTAAAGATTCAATGAGCCGAAAGGCGTTTGCTAAGGAGAGGAAAAACTAATTAAAGAACTTTGTCCTTCGCTAGTTGAAAGATAGACTTTGTTAAGGTGTTCTACGGAGGCGTCTCTCTCTCTCTATCTATATAGCGTCTTGGTGAACTGTTACTTCATCAGCTACAAAAAACTTGTTAATAACATGTTTGCCCTTCTTCTTCTTCTTCTTCCCGATCACGCTAGCTGTTGCTTTAACATCTTCGCTATCTTAAGACCTTTCGTCTACGTTTTGTCCATTAATTCACTCTTTGTTTTTGTACAATTTACCTTAGCTACTTTTGCGGGACCATTTGGGTTAGGTGTTAAGGGGGAAACAATTTTTTTTCTGTCCTTGTTGCTACTCAAAGCCAAAACAAAGGGCACTTCCTTTCTCTCTAATTTTGTTCTTTCTCTAATAAAACCATTTAAAATTCGCACAAAAGGAAGCGAGAAGAACTGGAGGATTTTCGTATTAGGATCAGGTGCTTACTTACATAAATAATATTAATTAGCATTTGCACTAAATATTTCGTTCGCACCCTCTACAGTCGCGGTTGTATACTATATAGAACTTAGCACCTAAGCGTGATTCCTCAGACGGTGCACCAACGTCGCGGGTTATAGTGCGTCGTCGATTAGAAAAGAAGGGTGCGCTTTGCAATGCAAAACCAGCATTAAAGCTGTTAGTTTGCGCACGCACGTATCGGTAAATAATGGCCTGAGTCCCACAGTTTTCTTTTGGTATGTTTCTTCATTAAGTAAAAAAAAAACCACACGCGCACAATCTCGATCGCAAGATTGCGTGTTGCGTGACGAAGAAAAGATGCCCATCAAAACAATGAATGATGAAGAAAATGTCACACAAAATACAACTATACAAAATACAGCCTAAATCACAACGTATTACATATTTCTAGTTTGTAAAGCAGATAGGTTTCAGAAAACGCGTTTGCGGGTGGTTTAGTGTATCGTCTAGGGCAGCATTGAAAATTGGGCAGTGAGAGTAGAACTCGGTTGCACCATTGCATTCCATTGCGTGTGTGGGCATGTTTGGGTTTTCTGGTACGGGCCTTTTTTCCGCCGTAAGATATTTGCGTTGTGTTGTGAAAGAAACACATATTTAAACGTTTAAGTTAACACGTGCTCCAGCAATACGTTCCCGTAACGGCTTATCAGAATCCAATAACTACAAAAGGTAGAGAAATCAGTTCCTATTGGCTATGTTTAACAATAAGCAACGGTTCTGTGTTTGTATATGTTTTCATTTTTTGTTCGGTTTTTTTTTTTGTTTTGGTTTATCGTTATCGTGCAATATCTATTCTTGATCCCTTCTGGGTCTTCTAATCTCCTTTTAAACATTTCGTCAAGCATGCAACAGATCAGAAAAGGCTTGTAGAATGCTCCAAATGCTTCTCATCGTTCTGTACTTGGTGGAAGCATCATTGAAATAATAATGTTGGACTAGCTTGGAGCGAACACGGATAAGGTCTACCTATCCGTCCTCCACAAAGCAACCAAACTGCTGGTGAGATCAAAGAAACATTCGTGCTTTTTGATTACGTTTTCGTTTGATTTCCTGTTCCAATTGTCTGCCACACCCGGTTGCGGTTATGTGCGCTTCAGTCCAATAAAGATCGGCGACACAGTGTTGTTTGCCGTTTTAGTGCCTGCAGAGGAGTAGTAGCGTATGCCTGTCTCCTAACTAGGCTGTGGAGCTACCAGCGCTGCACTGGACTGACGCAGCAACATTGAGGGGGGCCTTTGACCGCCCTTTCGTAGGTCTGTGCCAGGGACTGCCGGAGCGCCCGGGCCCGGCTGCTGTACAGGAAGATGTTGATGCGGCGGTGGAAGCGGTTGGTTGTGTGGTGGAACTTGTGGAGCGGGCGGTTGGTTGGCACCGGCCGATTGGTTTTCCTTCTGCGTATCGTCCGTGTGCGCCTGTTGCGATCGCTGGAGCACTTCCATGTACTCTCGGATAAGGTTAGCAATTTGGAAGGCCTACGGAGAGTGTGACAAAGCGATTGCCTTTAGTACGAGTCCGTTTGACAAATGAGAAGCGCACTGTAAACTCACCTGTGCCGTGGTTAGAATCACCTTGGACTGCTTCTTATCCGACCCGGTAATGATCATTAGACAGTTCATGTTGGGCGAGAAGGACAGTATCGACTGGTAGTCGTACGTGCAGAGCGTGTTGCGCGAACGATGCTCGAGCAGATGCAAACCCTTCTGGTCGACCGCCAGCCACAGCATCCGGGGCCAGTTGGAGGTGAACGATTGCATCACGTCGAAGATGGTTGCCTTGTGGAGGGGCCAGCTTTGGATGAGATTCAGGAAGGATTTCTTCGCCTCGGCCGGGGTCGTACCGCGCAGACTCTGGTGGTGCATTGCCACACTGTCGCGCGGAATGTTCGGCACGAAGCGGGGCGGCAAACAGTGCGCCGCTATCGGTCGGTAGTCCTGCACGATGTCCGAACTATCGCCCAGCTCAAGTTGTCCTTGTAGAGCAGTTAACATAATCTGAAAAGAGAGCAAGCGAAGAAACGTTGCGTTAGGCAGATTGACGAGAGGGCTTGTACTCAAACATCGCACTACTTACGGCCTCCATCTCGGTGATTGGAAAACGTTCGGTACGCAAACCGTGTAGCACCTGGTGATAGAGCAATTCCTTTTCGACGGGATCGTCCAGGTTCATGTACTGATCGCAGAACAGATGCTTCTTGAACAGAAACAGATGATGCTGCCGGCGGCAGGCGGGCGGTAAGTTGGAGCTCTGATTTTGCTGCACCGCCTGGGCGGCCGCGGTACGATACTTTTCCCATTTCGACATAACGTCAGCAACCTTCTCGTCCGGCAGCAAGCTGCGTTCCGATGCACCCAACACTTCGTAGATAGCGTAACCTGCGCCGCGCGTAACCAAAAAAAAAACAGCGGTCCATCCCACCGATGGGACAAGTAGCAAGCGAATTAGTGCAACAAGCGAAAACGGCAAACCGGTTAGAATAGAATGTTAGTGTATTTGAATTATGTATATCCAGTGCGGGATGTCTTAGGTGATCACATCTTTTAGTGAGCAAACCCCTTTAAAACACATAAAAGCTATCAAAAACTTGAACCCAAGATTATTCTTCTACTGGAGGCACGTTTTAAAATTGAAGAGAGTCTGAAAAGATACGACTGTTCCTGGTCAAAACTACTCGAAGAAGAATCGCTGTTCTTGCGCTTGAACATGTTCTCCTTTACTGCTGTCACACGCTAACAACAATGGTGTAATTCGTATTCGATTACTTAATATTCATCTAAGTAACACGATACGGATTGGAAACGGTTTAAAGTACACCTAAGCATAAATGGTTGGATCTACTATAGTGTCCAACTAAGTAAGAGCATGATTTCAAAAATTTAAACACTTCTCTTGTATAACTTTTTGCAGTTCAGTGGGTGCCGAGGCTTTTCCAGCATTGCTCATCAGATACAGTGTGAAATATTTCCAAAGGGGCTGAACACTTTTTCAGACCTCTTTGAAAGTAATAAGAGAGAACTTAAACAGTCAGCAAGTCTTCTCCAGGATACATCTCTTAAGGTCGAATGCCTTTAGTGTAATACAATGACGTCAATTCTGGCTTTCATTTTGTATGGCTTTCATTATTTCTTAAAAGTTTTAAGTTTATTTTTCCATATCTTTTTGGTGGTCTATATATTGGTTCACAGTTCCTTCGTCATCCTTGGAGCATGACAAAGATGAAAATAAAGCTCCATTTATGCGTGATTTCTTCCAATTTTCAGAAAATTCAGCAGTTATAGCAGCTTAGTCCCTAAGTAGCTAAGTACTAGCACTCGTAACTAATTTTAGATATCTTTTGTAGATCTACCTAGCACTAGTGAGATCGGAAAATATACTTAAAAAATGATATCTCCAGAATTTACACATGAACAAACTCCAATATATCATGTTAGTATTGTGCTCAAAGATTGCATTTAAAAGCCCATCAGAAAATGCGGTCACTGCATCCAGCTGATTAGGATTGATACCAAGCAACCACTTACCCAGTGCATTTTCCTGCAGTCCGATCTTCTTCTTCACGATTTCCATCACCTCTCGAGAGGTCGAGCTTGGGTGGAATTCGACCGAATGATACTGTCCGTCCATGAAGTGGAACCGCGCGTAGATCGGCCGCCGGTTGATCGTGCAGATAATCTCCTCCCGCGACGGTGGCCATTGGCGGCGCCGGGTGCCCTGCGTTTTGAAGAAACATTTCTCCGCAAAGCGTGCATACTTGCCCTCCTCGGTGATGAAATCGCTAGCGCAACGCTTTAGATGGCCTAGCAGATACTTGCGCACCACCTTCTGCGGTGGCAGTATGACGCTACAGGCGAGGGAAAGCAGCGCCCAGTGGCGCAGGTTGACGCGCGAGTTGGGATCAGGATGGTCGGTCGTTTGCTTGATCAGCTGCAGATACAGTTCGTTCAGCAGTGACTCCTTGCGCATGCAGCGATCCATGATCGACTGGATGAGCGTAATGTGTTCGTCCTCTGCGCGCTGAACTGTTTCACCTAGGATCGGTCAATCGGGAGGGGGTGGTGGGAGGAAGCGCGCGGAGGAAGGGAGATGAGAAAAAGGGATTGAAATGAGTGTGATGAATGAGAATATAGCATAGCGAAGTTTTCGAGTCATCATTAGCGTACTTGTGATGTTTAATGATGGAGAATGAGTGTTGTTTTCGTTCCATGGCTATAAACTTACCGTTTTGTCCCAGACCGGCGTATGTAAGAATCGAGTTGAATACCTGCAGCATAGCCTGCTCCTCTTGATCGGGCAGCTTGCTGAGACTCTGGGGCAGTGCCTGTCGGCTGAATGCCCAGTAAGCGTGCGGGAAGCCCTTGTACGTTTCGCCATGGTCGTGCACCGGACTGCCGTGTTCGGCCCGTAGCTTCTCCAACCGATGCTTCGACAGCCGTCGCAGTGTGTTGCGTAGGAAGCCTCCGCTTGGGTCCTGCGGCTTGCGAAGGATCTCCGCATCGACCAAATGTCGCCGGCAGACGACCAGATTGTGGTGCAGCCGGACGCGATCCTCGTTCGTGATACCCTTGCTCTTCTTCGGCGGTACCTCGTTCTCGGTGATCCAGTTCGATAGGGCCGGATAGTACGAGACGATCAGCGAGCCGATCTCGTTCTTCTGGGCCGTCTCGAACACGAAGCATCGCTGCTGGTCGGTGCTGGTGGCCGTGTGGCGGTTCAGACTGATCGTAATGAAGCTGTCGCTCGGGTCGAGCATGATCGATTCCACCTCGGCGTACCGGAACTCGTACAGCACGAACTTGTCGTCCGGCTTGATCAGTATGATACCCTCACAGTTCACGCCGAGTATGAGACTGTTGCCATAGCTCCAATAGCCACGGTAGGACACGGCGAACATCGTTGTGCCGTACAGTGGGTACTGCATGACACACGACAGGTACAGCACCTTTGCCGTTAGCTCCGTGCGTCCTGAACCGTACTGTCGATGAGCTTGGGCCAGTATCGGCACCCAGAACTGTTCTTCACGGGTTTTCGAGATGCGCTCTGGCAGATAGCTCGGCACGTCCGAGTAATACTCCGGTTTCGGTTGGTTCGAGGGATCGCCCAGTGCAACTTGCGCCTGCAAGCCTGCCAGCTGGAGGGCAACCTTCTCCGAGACAGGGAAGTCATCACACTGAAATGTGTGTCAATTTGGTATATGTTCAAAGATTAAAAAATCTTGAAAGATTAATAATTGTTCAGAATTTTATCATTTTTCAAAGATTCATAAGTTCTGAAAGGTCTTCTAAAAGATATCGGGATATTCAAAGATTATTCTCAAGATTCATGTGCTTCAAGATGCAAGAGTCTTTTCTTACAAGATTTCGATTATTTGAATCATTTCAAACATTCGTTGGTCTTCAAGAATTTGTCTTAAATTCATCCAACATTAGTGACAATACTTTGGAGTAAAAAAACGATTTCTTACCTTCACCACACTGTAGACGGCTTGCGCGTACAGCATGTTGACCTCAACCGGATCCTGCGACAGTTCGCGTGTGCTCTTGAACAGCCGCTTCTTGAACACGAAGCGATTCTCGCCCGAGCCCAGCGTAGTTGCGTTCTTGCGCAGCGTCGAACTGGATGCGTGAATCTTCGTCTGCTTGCTGTAAATGAATGGCGCCATGCGAAGAAAAACAAAAAATGCAAACATTGAGACAAGCATGTTCCGACTGAGGAACCCCTACACACACAGTATACCCGATATACCCTCTGGACCCTGCGAGACATAGATGCGTGCATCGTCCACTGTTTTGTCGACGCAGTGTACGTCGTACGGTAGAAGTGTACACGTCAGTATTCCAGCGTCACGTGGTGAGTGCGTTTCGTCAGGTGGTGTAGTACTTGGGCAGTTTCGTGCTCATCAGTTCCTCGGGCAGTTTCAGATACAGTACGATCCGGTACGCCCGACGGTTGACCTTTTTCACTATGTTCGTCAGACGACAGTCCCGGTCACGTCCACTGCAGTTTTTGAGTGTTTTGCGTTTTCAGTTTTTTTTAATGGAGGTGAGTGATTTTGTGATCATAACGTTTTGTGGGACGCATTTTTGGTGGATCGAGAATCGGATGTGAGTGTGTTTGGGCCGCATCGATTTTGCCGAAGAAAGAGTGAGAAAAAGAAGCAGTCCATGGTACATTATTGGTTCTTGAGGAGAATATGTGGGGAACTATTTCGAGAATCTGTACACAATTTGGTTCCTTTTCACATTCACCCAGCACACACTACTGCAAACCCGCACGGCACACTATCACACCAGCAGTGGATGGAGTTTAAGTTGAATGGTAATGAATGATAATCATGATGATGATGAATGATTCCGTCATAGATCCTGTGGGAATGTCTGTTAATTCTACCAGAGAGAATGTCAGAGAAATCTACTATTTACATCACAAAAAGTTTAGTTCAAACGGCCAAGTAACTGAAAAAATATTTTATTAAGCGGACATGACATTAGGAATTGGCTAAAGCACAAACTAAATTACCGAATTGGGTCAAGATAGTTTTCTTACTCCATTTCTGAGACAAAAGGCTTGCATGAATTGTTTCTATGAAACAAATGATGTTAATATTTGCTTTCTGTACAAGCAACAAGGGGTTTTCCAAACCATGTTCTAATTAGTATTGAATTACTGCATACTAGTTGTTTTGCCCAGTTGTTCAGTAATTGAAATCATATATATTTCATTTCATCAACATGATTTTAAACATGAAACTGTCCTGTATAATCACACAGGAGTTCGGGACAACTTTGAAACCTATGCCAGATTGTATTAAAAGCAATTTTGATGTTGTTATTGAATTGCCCATAATAGTCTATAAAAAATCTATTTAAGATGTTTTTTTTTGTAAAAAAGAATAAAAAAAGATTTCAAATTCAGCATAAAAATATTATCAAAATTAAGAGTTTAAATTATGTTAAAGAAATGAAAATGAGCTTGCAAGTATAAACCTATCTTGTCCACATTGGAAAGTTTAACGGGAAACTCTGTATCCTATTCAACTTTGCCTCTTTCACGACTGGATAAGCTGTTAAGCAGTTAAAAACCACACAATAAACTTGTATTAAGCCGTTTTAATACCAAGAAATCCTATTATATTTAAGGATTCTTTACTTGTAGACCTGCTGGAGTTATATTAAATTTTTTTACAAGATCTAATTAACATACAAAAATAAAATTTGGCGCAGGTTTCAAAATCAAAAAGTTAATTCTTCGAAGCCCGTTATCGATTTGGTATCAATATCAATGTAGGTAGAATTCTCTTGTAATCCAAGCTATAATAAATTGATTGCATTTGGTACACTTCTTGTTGTCCTTGACAATTGATTATAAACAATACAACAAGAAATGTCAAACATCAAACAAAAGCGATTATTTTGTACAAATTTCAAATTGAAAGGAAGGTTAATGCATTCACCTCCGATGCAACAAGATTGATTTCTTTATGCGTTATCACTCTGTTAGTTATGTCGGAGCGGTCTCGCGTCTACGTTACCGTCAGTCGTTTACCACAAAGTGGAGTAGGTTAGGGTTAGCGTTAGAATCGTCTGCGTTTCCCTGGCATGCCCCGCCAGCACGCCAAACCATTCCGCCCCAGTAGTCACACGCAGAAGAAAAACAAAAACATCCCCAGCACAAAACTCGTACATAAACCGGCAAACGAGAGGAACGAGAAAAGGAAATACGTACGCTTCCCAGGCAGCGATAATGTCGTACAGATAGTCGTGCGATTTGACGTGCTCTTCGCCATCCGGGCGTGATTGATAGATCGCCCAGCCCTCGATGTTGCACAGACCCAGCTTTTCCGCTAGCTTGGCCACCGCATCGCTTGCCGTATCGGTCGGGTGCACGTCGATCGCTTTGGTGCGCCCGTCCAGGAAGAAGAATCGGCACACAATCGTACCGAGACGTCGCATTGCCTGTGAAAGAAGTGCATGAGAGCATTGAGCACTTGTACCAGGAGGGGAGATATGATGCCGTTCTTACCGCAACTTCCACGCTGGACGGAGGATACTGGCGGCAGCGCACCTTCGTGTTTTTGCAGTTGTCCAAGCACCACTGTACGTACTGGCGCAGTTTGCCCTCGAGTGACTCGAGATTTTTCTTCAGGAAGCTCACAAAGTACCGGAACAGCAGCTTGCTCGGCTGGAAGGCGACGATCGTCAGGCAGAGTAGCAACCACACCCGATCGGTCCAGTCCACGCTCGGGTTGTTCGTGGCCTGCCGCATGCACTGCACGAAGATCTCGTCTCGCAATTCCTCCCGCTCGATGCCCTGCCCGATGATGAACTGGATCACCTGCAGTTCTCGCTCACTGTTCAGCTCACCCCGGATGTACTTGCATAGATCGCGGAAGATGTTACACGCAATCGTTACGTTCTCCGGATCGTACATATGTATGTGAGAGGACGGGATCGTGGTGCCGCGGTAGTATGTGATCATCTCGTACTTCGGCACCATGTCGACCGATTTGCGGCCCTTGCGTGTCAGTGTCGCCATGATCGTACCCTCGGGTGATCTTTCGTGCGTATTGTAGTAGCTCTCCGCAAACTCCAGTATGTCGTAGTACACGTCGTCCCGCAGCAGCTCCTTCTCTCGCTCGGTAATGTCCATCTGTTGCATCTCCTGAAGCTTCTTCTCCACACGATACTTGCGGCGCTGCTCACGCTCCGCAAACGGATGGCCACCACCCGTAGAGGACGCTCTCGAGCTCGGTCGGCTGTGCTTCGGAGAGGAAGGACTCATCGGACCATTGGAGCCGGTGCGCTGAATGGGGCTGGCGGAGCGTATTACTGCCGGACTCTTCGGGCGCAGCTTGTGGCCCGTGGGGGCTCCGTTCTCGAGATGCACGTAAGCGTGGCTGGTCGGGGCGTGTGCATGTGGTGGAGGCTGTGGTGCCTCGGTTTGCAACGAATGTGGAACTGTTCCCGGCTGGGGTGGTGCTGGGACATGATGCGCGTGTGGCGGCGGTACCGGTTGCTGGTGGGCATGGACCGGCGGGGGAGGAGCTGCCGCCGCTGCCGTTGCCGTCATCATCTGCTGCTGTGGTTGGTGCTGGTGCTGCGGAATTGGTGGCACCTTTTCGTGCGCATCCAGTGGTGGCGGTGGAAGCTCCTTCAGGTGAATAACGGCCTCGTAGATTGGTTCCTCGTGGCGACGGATGTGGTGCAGCGTTGCCGGGTGATGCGATTGCGCAACCGGAAGCGTGTGGTTGTTGTTCTCGATCGGTGGCGGTGGTGGCGGCATCGTCGGTTCGGGAAGCGATGGAATTCTAAATGAAGCAGGCAATGGTTAAAATTGTTAGTAATTATTATGTTTAATAACTTCAGTGGAATAAGGGGCTAGTGTGTCATCTTAAGTAATTCGTTCTAAATAATATCGATAAAATACTATTGCAAGCTAGGTTTTTGGAGAAAAAAAAAAAATGCAAAATTTAGTATTTTACGGAGCTTGTGCAATATCTATGGAACTTGTAGACAATAAAAGTTATGTATATAATATATTTTCCTAGTGATGTTCGTGAATTTTAATTGTTGTTGACGCCGGTTTTCTTGATTGGTTTCATTAAATAGAATTAAAATTTACAATTACCAAATGAAAATTATTGATCAGAACGAACATAATTATACAGTAAATTTCTCGTTTAGTTACTCTGTGTCACTGCACCAATGCTAAATGACTCACGGGCCCACGATACCCCTTATCTTCCCCAATCGGCCTACACCAACTTACCCGCCAATTGGCTTCGGAGTGGTTGGCTTGTTGTTGTTAATGCTGTTGTTGTTATTGTTGTTGCTGACCATCGCATTGTTGGCGGTGCCTCCATTTGCCAGCGGGCCCGCACTCTTCGCTGTGGCGACGTTATTGTTTCTCTCGCTCGTTAGCCCCTCGATCTCCTGCTGTATGACCGATTCCAGCTCCACATCGAGATCCTCCACCAGGTTGTCCATCTTTTCGCCAATCTCATCGATGATGGCGTTCGAGTTGGCGTTCGGCTGCACCTCGCTGAGGAAGGCAAACAAATTGTCCAGATCAACCGAATCGTTGCTCTGCAGGCTGGCGGAACCAGCGCCCCGGGCACCACCTGGCGCCTGCTGGGCGCCACCAGCACCCACTCCCTTGCCATCTGCGTTCTGGGCTGCTGCCTGTGCTAGTAGACGGCTGTTATTGTTTGCGGCATGCTGTTGTGAGTGCAGTTTCGAGTTTATCTGCTCGGCCATTTGCGACAAAGCGAGAATCTCTTCTTTGGCAACCCTGCAGGGGAAAGAGTGTGTGTGGTTAGCATTAGTTTTAGCAATGTTAGACAGTGCTCGTTTGCTGACTTGCGAGAGGAAGAGAGACACATTAGCAGCTCTACTACAGCTAGACTAAGGCTAAAAGGACGTGCAGCTACTACTCTAGCGGACTTGCAAAGCACTTTGCACGGGACGGAGCACATATACGCGACAAAGGAGAAAGCGGAGGGACGACGCATTGCAACAAACACTTTAACAGAAACACTACACGTTTAGGGCCGCGGACGGCCCACTCACCCGTTTCCGTGCCCATCTCCGGTACTACATATTAGCATGCTTATAACAATGTACGAAAATCAAAACAGGAAGTTGGTTGGTCGGTTTGTTTGAGCTCGTTTCGATTGGCAGGTTAAGGTAAGGGAGATAACTCGGTGTTAAGTGATAGAGAAAGAGAGAAAGAAGAAGGGAGGGAGGTTCTATAGTCTACCCCATCACAGCGGTAGTGACAATCGAGAGGGAAATTAAAAGTATCACCAAGGTAAGGTTTGCAAAGCTGGAAATGGTAGCGAAAGATGGGGAAAAAATGGCTAAAGATAGAGGCCTCCAAACGTTTTAAAGAATATACCGAAAGTTCATGCTCGCAATCACTACTCAAAAAAGAAAAGAAAATGATCACTTTGGATTTTAATGACTGTGCAGCATGTCCAAGATTCCAACACCCACTACATCCAGATACACCAACATAGCTACACGTTCACAACCAAAAACAAACAAAAAATGAAGTACCCAACCACTACTACTCTTAGACCACGAAAATGCAGGAACAGACCTTTCGCTTTCCTCCAGCGCCTTCCGGTCCGCTTCCGCCTGGGCAGCTTCCCGCTCCCGTCGTTCCGCCTCGAGCCGTTCGCGCTTGCGCATCTCCTCGTCGACCCGGCGCATCTCGCGCAGTGCCGTTGCGACCTCGCGCGCAAACACACCCCGTAGATGGCTCTGTATAACGATTGCAGCTCGTCGCTTCTTCAGGAACTCGATGCGCAACTTCCAGCCTTTGTATGCGTGTTGTATCTTCAGTGCGGCCGTTCGGATTCGCCTGTACTGACGCTGCTGGCTGAAGCGCTTCCAGTTGCGCTGTATGATCAGTGCCTTCGCGTTGATCACCTGCTTGCGCGCGTCCTCCAGCGGTTCGTGCACCACACTCCGCAGGAACACCTTCGTACGCCCCATCTGCCACTCGGTCGTTGGCACGTTCAGCTCCCGTATTACCGCCAGCGCCTGATCCTGGCTGGACATATTCCGGAAGCGTTTCGTCAGACACTGGTACTTCTGCACAAAGTCATCGAACGTCAGATGCACCGGGAAGCCCTCGCGCCGTATACGTATAATGTCCAGCATGCCGAGGTAGCGCAGCTGGTCCAGCACCAGCTGATCGTCGTAATCGTTTGGCAGTTTGGCCGCGTTCGGTTTGATACACCGCACGTACCACGGGTTCGTACTCTGCAGCACATCCACCAACGCTTGCAACTGCTGGCGGAAGGTGTCACTGACGGTTAGCTTGCCCTTGGACGTGCCGCGCGATACCGTGCTTGTGGTGGACGATGCTGCCGACTGTACCTGCTGGATGGAGAGCAGATCCTGAAAGGAGGCAATCTCCTGCACGAACGTGTTCGCACTGCGGCTCATGTGATCGAACAGCACGTCCTGCTGCACGTCACGGTTTTTGTCGACGAACCCCTTGACGGTGTAGCTGACACAGCCGGCATAATGCCGGATGCCAAACTCCGATTCCCAGTGGCGCCGGTCCTGCCCCTTGACGTAGCTGCCGTGCGATTCGAACTCGCTGTGCAGGTTGGTGAGGTACGCCGTGTCGGACCCCTTGGGCATATGGCACTGTTCCGTCAGCAGCTTCAGTATGCAGCGCGGTGGCTTCTCGATCAGCTCCAGACAGAGCGTGTTGTCGGTGAACTGGATGTGGGAGAACTTGATCTCCTCTTGGCGATACTGAAAGATAGAAGTACAAAAAAAAAAAACAGAAAAATAAAGTCAGAATGTTAACAACAAAAGTGGGGTTGTCCAAGCCACTTTTTAATGTGAGATGGACAGTTTCATAATCATTAGTTGTTTTTTCGCAGCTGTGACGTAATTGAAAATAATAACAAACAATTTACATTTGGTCAACACGATTTAATAAAACACTTGATTTTCATAATAGCAATTTAAATGCTTTTTGTTATAAAATCAAAAGAATCATGCTTAAAGAATCAAGATTATAGTTAAACAGCTCCAAAATTTTAAGCAATCGATTCCGTAAAAATAACCTTGTAAACGATCCTTTCAATCAACTCCACAACCGATTTCGCAATTGGACACATAACCGATGACAGAATCGATTCAGAAATCGGCTCGGGATCGAACAAGGAATCATAATCTAGAAGTTTTGTTTCAAAGCGCCCATCATTGATATTTTATACCCCCTTGTTTTAGTTGTTATTTTGGGTGAAACTTATTGAAACTCAAATTACGTAGCTGTGCCATAACAACTCGTCAATGTACAATTGTTAAATTAACATTGGTAACATTGGTAACAGACCATGATCGGTACTTACAATTTCCTGCTCCAGCGCAAACACGTAGTGGTTGAAAAACTTGTGCAGCTTCTCGTTCGTGTAGTTGATGCACAGCTGCTCGAACGAGTTGGTGTTAAAGTTCTCGAACCCGAAGATGTCCAGCACGCCCAGAAACCGCGACGCATCCTGGCCCGGGTTGATGCATGTGTTGATATGGCTGATCAGCCACGCGAACGTGCGCGAGTACAGTGCCTTCGCCATCGCGTGCCGATTCTCGCCCGCCTCCTGCAGCTTCAGCGGAATCTCCGTAATGTTGCCGCGCACATTGATCTGCCGCTTGAGCAGCACCTGCACCAGGTCTGCCTCCTGCAGCCCCAGAAGCTGTGCCACGATCGTCACAATCTCGCCATCCTCCGGCGCTAGCTCACATCGCTCCCCGTCCACGTCGGCAAAGTTAAGGTTGCCCAACCACATTATGGCACTTAGCACGCGAAAGATTCCGTCGATCAGCGGTTGCGAGATCTGCAGCACGTTAAACGCCAGCCGCAGCGCTTCGAAGCGCTTCGATTCAGCCGCAATCTCGAGCGCGGACTGGTCGGTCCCGGCACCCTCACCGGAAGCGTTCAGATAGCGGTAGAACGAGGCGTCCCGCAGGTGGAGGGCAGCCGCCAGCTCACCGTTGGTTTTGCCCTCCGCCACGAGCTGGTAGAGCACGTGGTAGTTCCGCTCGCCCGGGCTCTGGAAGGTGATGCGCGACTGCTCGAGCAGATAGTCCTGGATGATGCAGCCCTTGATGCACCACTTCGAGTCGAAGCACACCTGCATGAACTTGCCGAACCGGGAGCTGTTGTCGTTGCGGATCGTTTTCGCATTGCCGAACGCCTCCAGTATGGTGTTCGCCTCGAGGATCTGCTGCTGCACCCAGGTCGAGACGTCGCACGTCACCGAGCAGAGGTACTGCAGGATGAACTTGGTCGTTTCCGTCTTGCCCGCGCCCGACTCGCCCGATATGACGCACGATTGGTTCGTGTTGTTGTCGCGTATGTTGCGATAGGCGGCCTCCGCCATGGCAAAGACGTGCGGTTCCAGCAGGCCCAGCTTCTGGCCGTGATATTTGGCGACATATTCCTGTGTGGTGGAAGGAGAACAGGGGAAAGAAAGGAGAGAGCAATATTCATTAGTGTAAATTCTACGCAGAGTCATTATGATTGTGACAAAATCTTTTCCACACGTCACACTCGCCACCATTAAATCCTTTCGAGAGGAGTACAAGCGCATGCAGGGCCTTCGTGTGCATATCACTTCACTTTAGCGCCTTTAGTAGGTCAACAAGGTAACGAGGATATGTCAGTGAGCATGTGTGTCTAAAGTATTAATGCAGTGACCTACATTCACGCAACTCGGCTTCGCTGTACGAAAGAGCAAGGAAGAAATCTCATTTAACAACCGGAAGCTCTGCAAGGGGCCGCTGCTTTGGGGCTAAATTGAAAAGGATATTAACAACGCGTTGGCTGCAATTTAAGGCGTGATGACCTGACGTGACAAGCCGACATATTTGACCTCAATTTGTTGCAAGTGCACGTGGATGGTTATGATTTTCTACTATTTGACGATATGGACCATCATTTTTGCAGGGCGTGTATTGTGTTACGTACACATTGTAGCACGATGAAATATTTTACTATTTGGTAATCTTGTAATGACAAATGACAACTAAGCTAGAAACTATGTTCTCACTTTCCCCACTTTCAATGTTACAAATTTTGTTTATTCGAATCAGCTTCACATCTGTTTTTACCATTTGTACAAACATGTTCCACACAAACACACATTTTCACATCTATTTCTCACTGAAACACTGTACTCATAAAAGTGTAATTTAAAATTCAAATGATCGTGCTGGGGAAGCTTTCAAGAAATGATCATAATTTACATAAATAAAGGTAATCTTTCTTGGCTGAGGTCACAAAACTGCAGGTCGTAAAATGTTTACCTCCCGTAAAAGCATTTCCATATCACCTGAAAGACTGATGCGGGAAGGCGTTCGTGTGGATTTCCCAAACTTCCCGCAAACATATGGATACGCATCGTTGATCCTGCGCCCGAATTTCCCACCATTAACATTAGGCGAAAGGGAAGACTTAATTTCAACATCGCGATCAAGTAGCAGCCCTCAAGAAGTGATCTTTTGCGATAAGTTTCCTGTGTCACTCTGCAGACGTCTTTTCCGGACAGGATTTCCCCTCATTCGCATTTGTATGACAATGTGGAGAGGATTACTCCTTTACCCTGGGAATAATTTACGGTCACTTGGAACTAAAACAAAGTTCCCATCACCTTTAAATCAAGAACAAAAGAAGGCATTTCCAGACGAAACTACAGCCGACCGGACATCATTAGGCCGGAAAAGCTCTAGGCCAGCGCATCTAAAACAAATTCAGCTTCAACTCCCCTTGTTGCTCACTTACATGTGATTTCACTTTGCGTCTTGGCGTGCCGGACACGCAAACAAGTTACTCAAACACCCGTCGCTGCGCAGCGAGATGTTATCTCACACTAGACGCCTTTATCATCAACTGATGATGATTGTGTTTTATTTGGCCCACAAATACACACAGCCGGCAGAGTAGAAAGACGAAAGCTGTACGGTACACCGTCGGACGCATTCCACGTTCATCGAGGAAAGGGTGTTATTGGGATGGTTAATAGACGGAAGCACACGTTTCGTTTGCAAATTTCGCAAAGGGTTTCTATTAGTGATGGAAGTTACGTTCCGAACCTACGTGCTACATGCTTTCCCTACAATTGAGTGATCAAGGCAAGGCTCAAATTAAATCTCCACGTAGGCATTTTTGCACCTACTCGCTCTATCTAACTTGAGCAACGACTTTCCGCATATCACCAAATTTAATTAATTCAATTTGTCCAATTTGTTCCTCTAGAATTCAAAAACTCTGTACAGAAGTTAGAAACGATAACATCTATTTCAGTGGTGTAAGCCGTAAAGAACGTCACCTGTTTGTTCCCTGATCATTTGATAAATCTAACTAAATTACTTTTTTATGCAATAGTCAATGAAGAAAAATATTTTAGTAAATTCTACACAATAATTACATATGTGACTAAGACCTTAAATACAAAACTTCCTGTAATTTAGGACCTATTTAGACTTCAGCATAGATTCATTGTTACTTCTTTAATTGGTAGTTAGTTAGTTCAACGGACCTGCTAGTTTCAATGAATTTTACTCTGTACATAAATTAGTCCTAAAAAAAATCTATTCCCATCACTAGTTTTTGTGCAGATACGTGAAGACCAGCAGCAGCATGGTAGATTGATTAGTTGCGATTTGTGCCCCAGACACTCGATCACCGATTCCGGTATCCATCCCGATGATCGATCCACGGTTCGGCTTAAGGTGGGGAGGATGCGTTTGATAAGTGTAAAAGACACAGTGGAAGTGAGTTTTCTATTTCAACCCATTCCCCCCACCTGGGTGCTGGTAGTGATGAGGTGTAGGAGAGCCGTTTGTGCGAAATTGTGGCCGCGTACCCAAGGTGCGTTGAGAGATACAATTTGTGAACTCAATGCACCAATAAAACGCCCCCCCCCCCCCTCCTTAATAACCAAGCTGATGGTAATCAATTAAGCGCTCTTTCTTCGGCGCAAACCAAAACCACGATTGGAAGCGGAAAGAAATCAAGCAAATCATTGCGATGGTGATGCTTTCCGATCGGTCCTGGTGCCCGGTGCGGTTTGGTTGTGTCCCTGAAAACTGGCATAACTCGACCGCGATGGCGAAAAGAAGCTAGCGCGACGCAAAAATTGCACTTTTTAGCGTGTCAATTAATCAATCAAACAATTGAAACGTTGTGCATCCTCCGCCGAAGGTCTGTCCGGCAAGCAATACTTTGGGTTTGTGGGTTTTTGGCCAATCTGCTATTTTTGTGCGCTGCTTCCTTCATTTTCTTCTGCAATAAACTTCCGGTCGTAAAGCGTCGCGGGAAAGACTGAACCTTTTTTCAATCAAAGGATTGTAAATTGCGAAACGAGTTACGGAAGTGGAGAGACGTAATCAAACTGGAGTAGAATTTAACCAGCTAAGGGAGCTTGAAAGTCTTTCAACCAGAATAATAGGGTGGACAATATAAATGTTTGTTAATTGGTGACTCATAGTGGAATGCGCTTCCGTCCATCGGTACCTTAGCTAAGAATGATTAAAAAGTGGTAATAATGTGTGATTGTATTTTTAACACACGTTGATCGCACCCATCTCATAGAACTCTCATCTGCCGTTCAGAATATGGATAGAAAGATTCCAATTTCTAGCACCTCATTGAGGATGCCGATCATGTCGACTACTCAAGAAACAGGCCCTTACCGTTGGAAAGAATCTTTCTACGTGACTTTTGTCGAAGTCCAAAACCAGCCTAGGACTGTATGCTACCTGTTATATTTTGGACATGTCAGTTATGACGACACCCATGCGTACAATCGAGCGGGACGATCACGCTGGTCAGTAAGTGAAACGGAAGCTCCAAACGCGCGATTGCCTTATGCGTAAGACTTTAGGGTCCCCTGGGGTGGGATGGCATGTCCAAAGAAGAGGTTAGTGCGTGACGCTTCGATTTTGCTAAACCGTGCCACCGGTTACAATAAAGCTTTATTGAGCATATGATTTTAGCAATTTAGTCATCCGACCGGCAATTGTCGGCACAATTAGCGCCGCTATAACGCCGGCAGTGAGTCGGAAGAAGAGGACGATCCATACCGAGCGTGTCAAGGGGACGCGTGTACGCTGGATCGTGCGTAGAGATTATAATCACGTTATAACGTAATAGTGTAAATCAAGCTTAGTGTTTTTAGGCAGCATGCTCCTGACGCTTTGGCTCACTCAATTCTAGCCCGTACACAGCGTTTCGCAGTGTATTTTAACAAATGTTTCAGTCGCGAAAGGTAATTGCATCCCATAATGTTTAAAAGATGCAAATTAACGCACACGGTCGCATACGTATCGATGGCGTGGGAAATTCTGTCACGTAAGTACGCGAGAATGTAGATCACCAGCGCCTAGCGCAGTGTCGAGCTTACAGGGAGGAGATGTATGTTTGCTTTTCCGTGGGGGATTCTTGTCCGATGGTGCGTAATTAAAGGTTGCGGTAGTAGATGCAGCCACTAGACTGGGCAAACCGTTTACAGTGCTCCACAATGTTTGCAACCTACGAAGGATGTGAAAATGGGGTAGAGTTGTCTAACGCTTGTCTCTAATCTTCTAACGGCCGTGGGAAAAAATGGACACGTTTAGCAAACGGGTGTAATTAGCAATTTGCCAGCCGCAGGTAAGAACGCTGATCATGCTTACCTCATGCTGCCATGTGAAGGTGATCTTCGGCTTGCTGGTGGGAAAGGTTCAATTACATCCTTCTTCTCGAAGGATATTTCCCAGCATAATATGTAAATGTCATTGGTGATACAATAAAAGATTTGCTCCATGTATTGCTAAGGAGTAGAAACTATACGAGATAAGGGTAGGCCAAAGAATGCTTTCAAAAGCAATTTCTGGGATAAGTGTATTCTATGCTATTCTCTATTCTATTCTATTCTCTATTTTATTTATGTTTCATAGATTTATTCGAAATATGAACTTTCAGAACTCTTGAAGCAGATAAAAAAAAGTTTAACAGTTTTTTTAAAGATCTAATCTGAATTACATTTAATAGACAGAACACCTGATTCATATTTTTGGTGGTTTAAACCAGGGATCAAGAAACTACGGCCTGTGTTTGTTGAAATTGCGGTCTGCGATTTTTTTTTCAGTTTTTATGTACAATAGTATTTTTTGTTGCTTTATATTAGTTTTAAGAGAAGATTTAATCCGTAAGTGACCCTCAACTTTACACATTCTGAAGCAATGCCGCCCGTGCACCAATCGTGTACGGATTAGTTGGGAGAACCCTGGTTTAAACTGATACATGATACAGATCTTCTTCAATTCAAATTCTGTATGAATTGAATAAATTATTCGAAAGATTTGAAATCAAATTACAGCAAGTAATGACATGTAATAATGACACTGCAGGTGTTGCTTATTCATTGTTTCACCATACAATGCCGCAAATACAGTATGTATTTGCATAGTTTACTCGTTAAATCTGGTATCTTAAATCCTGTTTTTATTCCCCTTGATCATCAAAACAACTATGTCATCTACACAGCGATACAGCGATTTAATCCTAAATTTATCCTAAATTTTAATTGCAACTAAGACAACAACACCTACATTTTAAGACGTCATGACGGAGAAATTTTAATACAGCTTAAAGCAGCGGGATCAAAGCATTGACTGGTGGTGGAAAGCATTTTAAACATTAGCATAACGTGTTGAGAACCGGATAGGTAAGAAGTGTCTCAAAACTGGTATGAAAGTAATCTTGCTCAGCCCAAAATTGTGACGTTTTTTTATGAACACATACTCAAACAATATTGCTAGATGGCACACATTTGCTGGAAAGTAAAAATCCGAAGAAAAGGAAAGTTTTAACGTCCCAAAAAAGGCTTAAAACCGGGAGAGCTAAGCCCTATCGTTCCATAAACGTACGAACATCTCATCTTTCATTTATTGTCCATAGAGTTTGCAAAAACAAACCAAAATAAGGTGAGCAAATTTCTCCTGCTGTCCAAAATTAAGATCCCACCTTTTTATTTGCGCAAACAATGTATCCCAATTGTGTTACTGACACATCTATATCGTCCGCGGAGCTGGCGGGCACTGCACTGGGAAGAGGGGGATCATAATCATCGATAACTACGGTAATGAGCTCTGGGGGTAGGCTTGAAGCTACACGATAACGGTGTGCACGGATGTGTGGCCTCGCCATCGGGCGCACGAAAGCGTGCCTTTTTTGCCTCAATTATGCGCGAGATAGCATTTTTCGGGCTGCGGAAAACGATGTTTCCAGCAGCCGCGGGCAAGCTGTGGCGAGCTGACAAATGGGTACGGACGAATCCGACGGTGCATTCCAATTTTTGTGTGTGCTCGGAGCCGCAGTTGTCCTCCTCGACGATCGATTGAACTTGTGGTGAATCAAACGCGTATCCCTCACTACCGGGCGTTGGAATTCGGCCAACCTGACCGAGTCTGAGAGCCAGTGCGTCTCAATCAATCCCAATCAGCCGGCAACACCTCCCATCTGCCCGACCGGGAAAAAGGGTGAGACCGGCGAAGAAATGTATTTACGTAATTAGTGATTCCTCGGACACCGCCGCAACAGCACGCTCAGATAAGGAGAAGATTCCCAATGTACAGTTGCTGCTACCTTTGGGGCATGCACTTTTCCATCCAGGTCCAGAGGGAAACAGCGCTCGCGTTCATGCACCAGATAGTTCGGTTGCGGTGCGAGTTTCGCGACCTGCTCCCCTAGCCCGCCAAACGGGAGCGTGAAAGAAAAAGAGTTGTTTCCACTTTCTGACCTCTCTCCCCCTTCCACCCTCAAAAACCCCATCACTCTGGGTTGAGTGAGGGGGTTGTAGTGTGCCGCTCAAAAGCCGATATCAAACACCGCATCGAATGTGGGTCAACTCCGCGTGGCAGCAGATGCTTGGCAACCGAAAGCGAGCTGTTCGCACAACCCAACACTGCGCGCCTATTTCTCTCTCTCTCTCTCTCTCTCCTTCTTTCTGGCCACGGGTGGTAAAAATACCCCAAAAAAGGTGGAAATGTATAGAAAGAAAAACAAAATCCAGAAAAATATGAAACTGCCCGCAGCACCGGGTCGAAGGCAACGGGAACTCTGGCAGAGGCAGAAACAACATCCCCACTGCCAGATTAATCTCTTCATCCCGCGTTGAAGCTCATCTCACCGTGGGATGGAAGTGGGTTGCTGTAGTGGGGTAGTAGTAGCAGTGGTAGAGGTAAAAGTGAAAATGTAGGCTTTTCAAACGCGCGAGTGAGGCCGAAGACACTACGTGGTCTAAAACCGGAGAAATGCGTGCTATGTTTATGGAGGCGTATATTAATGGAGTTTTCCCAACTTCCTCGCTCCCAACGGTCGGTGCGATGAAGAATGGGTAGGGTGGGAGAAAAAAAAAAACACGGTTGCATAAACTATTCCCCCGGTTCCCTTGGTTTTCCGCTCTAGCCCTCTTTCCGTTCGTTAAGCCTTTCTTATGAAATCTTTTTAGAACATCAAAAGCAGATGCTGCCTGCTGCAGCGCTGCATACGCATCCAATGGAGCGTTTCCGAGGCCTCGTGCACGCCGAGCGAGTTTTGCTCCCTCCTCTTCGGTTGTGGGTGGAGAGACCGTTTCTGTGCAGTAGCGTCTTAATCGTTTTCGGTACGGTCGTTTTGCCTTCCCCTTCCAAACGGGCCGGTCAAAACGGGGAGATCATAAAAATTGAATGATGGACTTCAATTCCAACCGCAACCGCTTAAGGATTACTTAGATACGGGGAAGTGGCGTAATGGGAGATTACGGCGCGGTGTGGACCATTCCTTTAATGCGTGGAGGATGTAAGGGAAAATGGGGAAAAGAGGGAAAAAAGAGCAGTAATTTTATTATCGTTCTTCTGTTTTAATGTCCGCTTCACTTCCCGCATTCTGGTGGCCGTGGTGTGATGCAAGTGGGCCAGCAGTTGCTGAAATAATTGCTTACTGTGAGGTCCGGGTAACAGGGACGCAGGCGCGATCTTGATCTGGGCGATTGTTTTTCAGAGGATGACATTTCACAAAATGTCATCGGATGTAATTTTTTCCACGTTGCCCGAATCACGTTTTTACCCACGCCTCAGCTCGGTGGGATTTCCACACCGGGTCAGAAGGTCAGTGGAAGTACACTGGTTCAAAGACCTCCACGTCGAGGTGGATGAATCTATTAACCTCACCGACCGGTCGGGCATGGGGACAACAGTTCACGCTGGCCAGCGTCTTGTCAGGCGTGTGTCGTAAACATTCCCAGCACACGGACATTCCTCTACGCTATCCCGTATCCCGGATAAGCACGGACAGAACTCACCGCACCAGCTCTAAATTTGTACTTCGTCTGGAGTTCTTTATGTTGCTCGCGTTTCATTCCCATCATGTTAAAACGAGCCGCGACTGTCCCGAAAGCATGTGAATGCTACGCTTGCTTTCGGTCACGCTCATAACAATCATCGTTTATGATCGCGCTGATCGTGTTGCACTCGATGCGACGCCGTTTATGCTTCTTCGCGGCACGTCACAGCTTCTCGACTTCTCTCTATCCTTCCTCTACCTTGGGAAAAGCGCCCCTCAGAAGAACCAAAGTCAGCACAAGCAACTGTTGCATAATCCGAGAACGGTTCATCGGCCACACTCTCTGAGTTTATGCTGCCATGATGGTGATGATCTCTGTCTTTGTGCCGGTTGGAACACCACACATCAGCCGCACGTGGTAGGGGAGTGTGCAGTGGGAAGCAAATTTATTGCCACCGACGTATAAATCACTTTGGTTTAATGGTTCACCATCACCTCCCGACTCCATTCAATGCACCCCCCCCCCAATGCTCACACACACACACACATACAGACACACACGTACAGTGATTGGACGGGACATATTGGTGGAGACTCTAAAATACTGTACTGGGGGCAACACTTACCTGAGTGTAGCAGTCGATCTCTTTGTACGGGTTGACGGCAATCAGTATTGAACCGGTGTATGTCTGTTGAAAGAAGGCAAATGATCTTAAAGGTTAAGGAAAAACTGCTTTTAAAGGGAGAGAAAAAAAAATCCTAAAAAATCCCTAAGGAATGAGATTATCCGATTCTTTTCTAAGCGGCAGCAATGGGACGAACGTCTCTTTTCGGTCTGTTGTCCATGAACGTGAAAGTTCTCCCAAAAATGCAACGCTGAAATGTTGTCGGTATGTCTCGCTTTGCTTGACACATTACACAACGCGAGTAACATAAACCAGAGCAGCCCGGTCGGGAACGCAACCGTTCGGGCGTTGGACGGGAAAAAAAGACGTAAACTCATTTGTCACTTTAGATTTGAAACAACAAAATCGATCCCGGCGTTGGAAAAGAAGATTAAAGTTGATCTTTGGGTAAGTATTGTTTGGAGAACGCCACAACATGACACGTGCGCATGGCCAGCATTTGAAGATAATAAATGCACAAGTTCAAGATGTTAATTTGAAACAGTAGTTAAATTAATGTTTTTGATCAACAAACTTACATTATCCTTTTGTTTACTAACGAACACGAGTCCATTAGCATGCATGCATTTGAAAAGTTAAAGCAAACCATTGCATCAGTTCCACTCCACAATTCCACAAAACCTTACCCTTTCTGTACATCTCACAATGCTTATGCATGGTTCTATTTTATTCCTTCCCCTTTTTACACCAGTGCATTGTACAATGAAACGGAATGCGGGTACACTTTTAAACCCTTGTCCAACAGACATCCCCGAAACCGGAAAAAAACGGGAATGTAGCCACTTTGGGGCGTGCGTGTGGGCCAGTACCAATTAATGTTGACTGAATTGAAAGTTTAGGGCGTAAATTAGTGTCGCGTGGGCATTCAATCAGGCCCCTCAAAGGCCACCGGCTCGGTCCACCACGAATCGGTAGCGTTGGTGGCGTACTGTGCCTCGTATTTGACAGACGCCTTTTGCTCGTTTTAATGCTTCACATTTTATTGTTTAGCATGCTGCCGCTTGCTTTGCTTTCCGTTTATCGGGCACGTGCTATTACTCGCGCTTAATAGGGAACAATGTTGACTGATACTGGAGCGGGATCTTCCCACACAACCCCCATCAACAATTGTTGATGGGGGTGAGTGGTGAATTTCGTCGTCGCTAGATGCGATGAGTCAACGGGCAGTTCGGACGAAATCATAAAACTACAGGCAAACTATCTCCAAGACATGAGTCGCGGCGACAGCTCATTATCAGCCTCACCGTCTGCAGTTTGTTGCAGTCGTTTGGAATTTCCAGCCCCCTTCTCCAATCGGTGAGGCGTAAGGAGTTTAACGGGATTCCTCCCCACCGCAACATATTTTGCTTTAGTTTATGCTGATCTGCTGATTCACCCTGCAAGCGCGGAGATGATTCATCGACGTTTTTTTTGTGTGGCCGTCGTGATGCTGGGATCTCCTACTCAGGTTGCGAGATCGAGCTGCAGAAGCTGCAGCATTGATTGACGACCGGTTTGCGGCTAGAGTTAGCGCACCGTTTGAACCGTTTGAAGCTTGAAGGCTTTAAGCATTAAGCTTTTATTGAAGCTTTTATTTATAATGCGTTAAAACATAACCGATATGCCCAAGCGAACTGTTGTCAATAAAACAAAACTTCTTGCAATGGACCGTCCAGTAGTAAATTCCTCTGTGATGATTCATTGTGGAACAAAATGTTCATCTTCATCTAAAAATCTTCCCAAGCTTCTCGTCACAGTGCATTCTTTCAACCACAGTTAGAAGTAAAAAAAGGAATTTGATGAACTGAAAATGAGCCAAACAGAGCAGCATGAAAATGGGAAGAGTACACTCGCTTCAGCATCGACTTTGCTCTTTCCTTTTATGAGACGCGTTTGGAGAGTTTATTTTACATATTGCCCCTTCTTTCCCAAATGCGTGTATCATGTAACAGGGCCGAAAGCGAAGCGCACGCTCAACTGGAACCCATCGCCGTACCTAGAGATGCGTAAAATGTGTGTTTTATATTTATTGCCACCATCCGCACGCCGGGTCGGACGGTGGCTTCAACATTGGATACACCGAAAACAATTAGGTACGGTCGTATTTGTTTTCAAATTATGAAACCAACACGGGCCTTCGCGTCTTGGGAAGGTTTTTGGGAAGGCAGAAGGGACGGTTGTGCTCGTACAACATGAGGTTTGACGAATTACTTCACCGTCAGAGTGAACGAATTTACGATCCAGCTGCTTAAGAGATAGAAGTGCCATGGTTAATGTGAACTCTTTTGTTTTTGGTCTACGGCACTTTTGAAGTTTGGATTATGAAATTGATGATTAATAGCCGCGGGATAAGAAAGGAATCAGCCGTAGTTGAAGCATCAAAATGCTTTTTGAAAAAGGATACGTAAATTTGGTCTCGCTCGTAGCGCACTTTCAGGTTGCGGTTGATGCCATTCTCGTCAATGTCCGATATGCAGGTCATATCGGGGACGCCCTTGTCAGGTGTGGAGCCGATGCGGCCTGGAATGAGAAATAGTGAAGAATTCTATTAGAACAATTTTGATACGGAATAAGATCATATTTTGAGAAACTAAAAACGTAAAATAATATTTATAATGCTAGCCAAACTTGTTATCAACAATGTAGACTGATCAACAGGGTGTAGCTTCAGAGATCCAGAGAGAACCGTGGGCATCGACCTCTCACGTGAAGGTAACTGCACCGTATTTCATACATCGTTTCGCCAGTTTCGATGCACTGGACCGAGTGAGGAACTAGCTCGCTATGCCTAGTTCGTTTTCTTCCCATTTTCGCACATCATCATCTTGATTAAAAAGCACGGCGACGGTGGCGGCGGTGTCGGTGCCTTACCAAAGAAGGCACCACCGCGTGTGCACCAAAAGAGAACAACATCGTCCGGCACGGTGTGTTGTTATTCTGCAGTCATGCTTCACCGGTTGGTCGATGCTACTACCGCCACCTTCTTTCTTCCCATTGACTCCTATTACCCTCGTCGCAAGAACCAGTTCTGATGGTGTGCGATTCTATTGCTATCTCTCCCGTCCGGGACATCGGTTCAAAGGCACGGGCACGGAAAGCTGGAAGCGCAATGTCTGTTCGCGTCTATTTCTGCCTTTTTCTGCCAAGGTTTATATAAATAGCACCACCGGCACACGAGCATTGGCGATTCATCCGAAACATGAATGGAAGATGCAAAAGCCTTGCAACTAACCGCAGACAGTGCGAACGATGATGAGGGAATTCCTTCCCCTCTTTTTTGTTTTCTTCTGTCATTTTTTTATGCTGGTGCTACGTTTGTCGTTAGACAGGTTCTGGTGGTAGCACTGCCGGGCGGCTCTGCTGTTCAATCATGCCAGACAAAAGGCACGACTTCCCGTGTTTATCCCACACAGCGGGCAGCTATCCGTTGTAAAGCGGAAGTACTTGACGACGCAGTCGGGGAAGAAGGATGATGCAACGGCGCTGGAAGGTGTGCGGGTTTGCAAATGAAAAGCCTCTAGTCATTTCGGAACACACCACCTGTCGTCTAGACAGGGTGACAGATTGATTTTGTGGTTTGTTGTGTGTGAGATCTGTGGCAACGAAATGAATGCAGCAGCTTTGCGGATGAAGTGCAGGAATATCTTTAATTTTAGATGGTGAGTAGTTAAACCCTAAGGGGTTATGGAGAATATCAGTAACACTGGAAGCTTTAATTGATACACCCAACTGGAAGTTGGAATAAATAAGACATTTCCAACAAGGTATATTACTTCAAGGATAAAGATACTGTTTAACACACCTTTGTCCGAACGCCATAAAAGCTCCGGACCTCGTCAAGGGAACAACAACACACTAACAAGCCTCTCATTAATCTCGCATTGTATCGCAACGGCCGCGCCAACGGAACAAAGAACCATTTAATAATCTTTCGATATACAAGCCAGCGCCCCAATCAGAAACGCCCCGACTCACTTATCAGGTTCATTCTTGACCGTTTCGGTTTCGGTTTTCGGCGTCCGTCCACTTGCGGGCCCGAAGGAGGTTGCCATGCTGGGTCAGAGACAAGATAAAATTATCAACTGTTTGGCAGCTTTGTTTTGGTTGCCCATTCTTGGATGAGGGCGCGGGCTGACCTCGTTTCGTGCCGTACGATTTGTGAGACGGCAACAAAGTCCACATGACGTGCGACCTTCTGGTTGAAGTTGGACCCAAGACGTCGAAGCTCTGAAAACCCGGGCGGACAAAGCCCCGAGAGACGGAAAAAAGCCGACGCAACGTTTCTTTTGCCCGGTTCGGCTTTTGTTCTTTCTTCGCCAACATTAAGCTTCCAGCTGCTGCTGACGGGTGCGGAATGGCGCGTGCTCACCGATAAACAAGACACGAACATGCGTCTGACGGAGCCAGCTGAGCAACGAAACGGCTCAATATCAACGCCGAGCGGCATGTTGAAAGTTTGCGGTGCGTCTGTACCTTCGTAGGCCTTCGTCGGCAGGGCAGGCTGAATGGTCAAAATTGAAAGCAATTGATTGATACACAAGCGTGTAGCTTAAGCTCTCGAAAAGTTCTTGTAGGGCTGAGATACAGAGAGCGGGGTGTGACGGTTGTCTGTTTTCGATGACGTGAGTAGCAGTTCAATTTTTGCGCAAAAACTGCCTGACGAGATGTGGTAGGGTTGGTCCAGCTCTGGGCGCAAAACCTTGATCTTGCACTGGGCCTCCGGCTTTTTTTTCTTGATTTCCAACAAATTGAAGTACAACCAGCGCCCTGCGAACGGTAGCGCCCGCCGTTACATTTGACTGACGTGGCTCGTTGGTCGATCAGTGTAAGGTACGCACGTCCACAACATTGTCCGTTGCCAACTGTGCCGTTTGTCCGGGTAACCAATCCCAGGGCATATATCACTTCGCTTCAGATTGGTACACGGTTCAAGCATGACAACCCTGACACACGAAGCCTTTTCGCTAATAATGTTCGAACCGCAACGTTGACGCTGGGACATACCATTCGCCCACAACGAAATAGTATTTGCGATTGCTTTCTTCATACCACGGAACGCAGTAGCAGCAAACGGACAATGTTCGGGCTTTGCCGTGCCAGGCGAATATTATTATGCGTTCGATAGCAATGTGCCGGGTGTCAGCAGGCCTCCTGGCCTTGCCGTGAAGCGAGAATTACAGCAAGAATTAGATAACTACAGCGCAAGACCCAGCGACGTGTCAATCATCAGCTCGGTAACTCGGTAACAGCTGGACGGTAATTTATGGTCATGATTCCACACACGGCACCGCAGTACGGCGCGCTCCAGCCAGGGAGCAGAAACTCAATCAAGCCATGTACCGTCGCGTGCGTCTGTCGAGAACGCATGTGGTCTGCTCGGGCAGGATTTGCTAGATAAGAATCAGTAGTAATCGGTAAGGTTCACGACACGACCCCGAATCTCCCCGGGAGGTCCCGAGACGTTGCAAAAAATCTGGAATTTGGACGCTTTTCACCTTGGCGGGCCCTTCACGACCGGACAGCTGGGCAGCGGTTTAGTGACAGACGGCGCCCTAGGAGCTGGAAAAATCGGTTGCTATTGGGCACGGGAATTAATTGGCCGGTAATCAGCATGGGTGCATATGACACCACCCGTCGGTTGCGTCGCTCGAACAGGCCGAGAAGTCGGGCCGATTAGATTCAATTACGTGACATAAATTGATACAAACTGATCCATAAATAGTCACTGGCAAGGGGTTATGCACGCCGGTACTCCTCTGGCGTAGTCCACAAGCCGTGAAGACGCAGGGGGGGGGGGCGTTTTGAGGTCCCACAAATCTCCGACCAGGGGTGTCTGTTACCTAAAAACCCGTACACACTGCCGAAGAAAAATGAGCCCATGGACGAAAAGTGACCGTTCTGGCGAAAGGTGCTGACACCTGGAGCTGTGACGGTTTGACAGTTTAAGAAGCATAATTTAGAACGTAAAATATTGGTTCAGCTACGGTTAAGCCGGGTGGTGGAGGTGGTAATGCGGGATCACGCAACGTTTACGAAAGGCACGGGGGGTAAAGTAACCAAACTCATGCAAAAGGCTAATAAATTGGCTGATTTTTTGCTGCCCTGCTAAACATTGCAAATTGAATACAGCCAGCAGACAAAATGCACGATGCGTGATGGAAATGGTCAATAAAGCTTCACCGAGACCGCGTGGATGATGGATTTTTTAACCTTCGTTTGATGCTTCGTTTAACGTTCAAAGGTAATCGATCAAGCAATGGTCAGCAATGAAATGGTACTCGTGAGGGAAACGTCTCGTTGAGCATGGCGATATTCAACGTCAACGAGCGTAATCACTGTCCAATGCCTTTCGTCAATCGTTAGATGCACTCCATCAAATCGTTTATTCACCGCTTATCGGACGTAGTCAAGCACACCGCAGCTCTATCGATAGCGTCCTAAAGTGCAGTGGTTAGCAAAGTGAGGATGACTCGTCCCAAGGCTGCAATCGGTTTATTGATTTAATTTGATCACATAGCCTTCGAATTGCTAATCCGTCTCGTTAAGAGAAGTCAACTTGAAGTATAAACGCCAAGGCAACGTTTAGCTTAGATAGCTGAAGCTTAGAATTTTAATATCTTGCTTGATTAGAGTTTTTGTCTTTCATATTGGGATTTCCAACGTTTAAATGTTAATATAAAAACACTTTTAAAATTTCACTACGTTCATGTTCTTCCAATATAAAAAAAATGTACATCTTTTCAAAAGTGATTGCCGACCACTGCTTTTCAGTTTCATGCCGTGCATACAGCAATCACCAGCGTCGTGCGCTTATCGAAGTCATAAATTAGGAATCTGATCAAACTGTCCGCAACGATAGGTGCGGTAATTATTATCCGCACCTTCCATCCTTCGCCATCGAAACATCATTTGAATTGCTTTTGCTAGCTGGCTTTCTCTATTATGATAAATTGTGAGGGTGCATAAATGTCGATAAACAGTGGCAACGCGGTAGAGAATGTATTTCTCATCTTTCTACACTCCACTGCAAGCAAAAACAGGCAAAAAAGTGGTCGTTGTTGTTGTTGTTATTGTTGCCGCTGTTTTAAATGTCTTCTTTCCGTTCCTTGTTACGCCTTACAGCAGTGATCGTGCTTGTTATCTTCCAAGACCTTGACTGGGAGCATGAGTTAAGGCAACGCAACCGGTCGGAGCAGATGGTTATGTCGCCTTACCCGAGATTATGTAGAGATACAGCTGTGGCTCCAACAGTCCTCAGGCAACGGGAATTCCTGACCGGGTACAGCCGGCCCCGATTTCGGTTGCAAAACATTCCATCCGCTCGTCGTCATGGAATGGCGGAAGTGAATCGACCCTGAAGGTCGGTGTGCTGATCGAAAAGGCCTTTACCTACAATCACTTAGCATCTTGATGAACCTGTTTGTTCTACCGGTGGACATTCAATGTGTGCGGAGACGTAGGAGCCACTGTGGCCGAAGAGAGAGAGAGAGAGAGCGAAAAGAGCTCATCCCAGCCTTAGCTGACACAGGTCTGGTGTACGATAAATAATATCCATGAACTTTTGCATTAGTTTAAATGGAAAGTTATCCTTAATCCTCATTACGTACACTGTTCACCTTTACAATGTCCTTTACTTCCGGATTTGAATGTGACGCTAACGCTTGGCCGAGTACATTCCTTCTGTCGGTTCTTTTGCTGTAAGGCTCTCTGATGACTAATCGGCACCAGACTGAGTCGCTAGGCATCGCAAATGGCAAGCCCCTTTTTCCAGTTATCCTTTCACCGCGCGAGTTAGGCTGTGTTGTAAAGGTTGGTTCCCTTTTTCCCCTTAGCCAGCGTTTTGTAAGCCCACTTGTAAGCCGCGAATAAGCATGATGATTGCCACGGCTTAAGGTGGTTCTTGGCGGTTCCGATAGAGATTATTTTATTTAAATTTGCATTTCAGTACAATACCACGCTTCCAGCTTCTTTAATTTTTGGTTTCTAAAAAAATTAATCTATTTGTAGGTTTGAGAAGCGAGAAATGGGGAGAAGGGAACGACTGCAGCGAATGTGTTTACCATATGGCGGAAATGTTGTTAGCAGCCCCTATTCGTATGTGACACTCACACACTTCAGTCGGTTCATATGGAGCTGGTAGCGATCGTCCCTCTGATGGTTGTAAAGTTCATTTCTCTCAGCTTCTTCCCACCACCTTGCTTTGACCGTACCAATCGAAACGAAACTTCATTCCATAACCACATCCACTGCCACGCGGATTCCTTCCTCCTCTCGTGTCGTATGCTTTTTGTTTGTTCCGTTGCTTCCAACTCCCCCCACCTCCCTTGTCCGCGGACTCGGAACTGTCTTCTTGCTTCAATGCCGTGTTTGTACTCGACACGATTTCGCGATTGTGATGAGTCAGCGCCAATGAGTTCGAACTCTTTCGCGCTCGTGTTTCTTTCCCAGACTATATTACGCCACCACTTTGCACAGGTCGAACGCAAAAGGTGTCGCACACATAATTTAACCGTAAACAGGATTTACCGGACCCGGGTGTGTACCGTCGTGCGCGTTGGGGTTTCCCAGCCGGGTAAAAGGGTTTGATTTTGACATTCAAAGGTGTACTACACCAGTCACGGTTTCATGGTTTTGTGCTTGTGCATCACTTACGAGTAACGCTCTTTCACACGTCGCGTTGACACACACCGGTAGTGTGTGCCCGAGGTATTTGGGCCAAACTGAAGCCGATGGGCCGGACCTGTGCCTCTTCTTCTCGCTCTTGCACCGTGCTGGACGGGTGATTTGTTTCGATGAGGCGTTGATTTTTAAATTAAGCAATTTCTCTCCCTTTTGGTTTGGTGAGTGTGGTTGTGCTAATTAGCGGACGGGTAAATCAGCGTTGTGGCATGCTAGATTTTGAAGGAAGAGTAAAAAAAAGCACACACAAAGAAAAAAAGTCACACTAATTGATTGCGAATGTGTGTACGCGTGGAGGAGCAACACTTCCACCAGGGCGGCTTTACTAGTTAATATGATTAGATAGGGTCGATGGGAAACTCGAAGCTCCGCAAACAACCCATCACTTAACGAACCTCAGCGAAAGTAGGTTTGGCTAAGTCATAGAAGAGATTAATTCTAAACAGTAGAAGTGCATGAAAAACATTTAAAAAAAAAAAAACTTTACACATCGTAAACCAATATGCTAGGGTCAATATTAAGCTCATGCTCCAGTAACCACAATTTTGAGAGGCTTATTAATAAGGTTTGTTTCCAGAACTGATGCTAGGTACTTACTATTGATTGCATTTCAAGCTGTCAATCAATCAATTCAATCCAATCTAGGAAGCACAGTGTACAAAACACGCGTGATTTACTATTTCCAACGACAGTTGAAACATTTGACAAAAAATTGTAGCGAAAAGTAAGCCTCAGAGTAGAATATAAATGTTTGTATAAATTATTACAATTAGGAGTTTTCCCTTTCGCGATTGGTATAAAACAGAGCTGGAAGTTATCATGGTCCTGTAAACCAAAATTGAGACCAACAAAAGCTGAAAGCTGAAAGCAGAATGCAAACTAGTATTTCCGTGAGAGATGAGATCAAAAAGCCTCTCGAAGGATAAAAGATGGACTGAGGACCTTTAAACTACAAAATCCGCATTGAGTGCTGTTTTCTGCCAGAATTGACGACAGTGCATTACGCAAAGAATACGAATCAATCGTTTTGCAGTTCTGATCTACTGGAGAAAAGGCCGAAGCTAGTCACACCAAACCGTTATCCTAGCCTTGATGCCGACTTGGACGGCTCAGGAAGACTTTAAAGCCTCTGTTGTCAGGATCCATTAAAACAACATGCCACGCAGATTCATATGAGTTAAAACCCATTCTAAGTATGTTCCTTTCAAACGCTAATAGGTAGGTATCTGATAAGGTTTCAGATGCTTAATGAGTTCATGATAAAGTTACGTATGGTCCTTGCTTCGTTCGTCTCGGTGAGTTGTTGTTGTTGGTAGGTTTTAGAGAGGCTTTGGCTTATTTTGAAGTTCTTTCGCCTCTTTCGTCTTGGTGAGTTCCTTGGGACAAATTTCTAGATCAAGTTGTAGAATGACGAGCATACTGTTTGTTTGCGTGGCTTCTATACCGTTTTGCGTGCTTTACTAGGTACCATATGTCAGCCCCAAAGCAAAGTAAGTGAAGTTTGTAAGGCCCTGACCTAGACACTTCGACGATGTGTGTCTAGAGAAACATATTAAAGATCAACATAATTGATAATCCAAATTCCGTAGGAAATTTTAGAAAAGTCTAGAACAAAATGTGTTCAGTTTGGAAAACAGGCTGTTGACGAGCAGTTTATTAGGTTTAGTCAATTCTGATTGTTGGCAAATAATTATACGTTATGTTTACGTTCTAGTCGTACGAATACTGTACTGAGGCACGATAAATCTGCATAAATACGACATCTATCTTTTCTCACCCTTGCAATGCTACACTTTTCTTCACCCTTACGAAAAGCACAAATGAAAAACTGCAAATCAGACAATCGCGACAAAAAGGCCAATCTGTCCAACTGACACGATCCCCTTTCCAATTTCGAGGGACAAATTTGAGCACACATACACACATACGGTATGCCCGTATAAATCACCGCCCTTACCGGTGGCCCTCCTACAATCGCTACCGTTTCGCAGGCCAACGGATCAAAACGGCGGACGGATCATAAGTCCATGCCCGGTCGGAGAGCGCATGAGGCGTGGTCCGAACACTCGCCAGGACACGGGCCCGGTGAAGGGACTAGGTGTACACAAATTTTGAACCTAGCACGGAAAGTAATTAAAAATGTTGCTTGTCCCGGTGGGTAGGTGAGCGTTGGCTGGCCACCCGTCCCACCCCCTAGCTCTTAATTCAATTCTTTCCCCCAGCGTTCCCCCAGCGCAAACACCGACGGGCGCGCGTTCGCGCGATTATCCACTCAGGGCCGGGCAACAAGTGGCTAGGCCGTCGTGTGTGTACTGATAAAGCGAAACACAACACAACACTTGGCCTGCCGGAATGTCTCAGAAGCGGGTGGCTGCTGGGCTGCTGGGCTGCTGGGGCGGTTCCACTAAAGCCTCGGGTAATGAGGTACTACCGTGCGGAGCGCTGAGAAATCCGACAACTTCTTATCTGCTAGCGCGTGAACGATTTCGTGTGGGAGAATCGAATGGAACCAGTTGCACATGGAATGGGTGGGTGGTAAGGAACAGGGGCGAAGGTGGCAAACGCCAGAGGGATTGGTGTAAAGTGTTTTTGCCGGGCGTAATTAAACTACTGGAGCAGTTTGTCGCTCAATCGTGTTTAACCGGCTTTCGGATAGCATCCGTTCGGGGGGCACACCAGACGGCCAACCCAATCCGGATTCAAACAAGCCCTTACGATTAGGGGTGGCGATTGGAGGAGTGTGTGAGCGTGTGTGTATGGGGGTGAAAAGAGCAGTTTAATATTTCAATTATTGACTCCGTTGTTGATGATGATAACAGCCGGGGTCTGGGTGGGTGCCATAATTTACGGCTTCATTATTGACCCGGTGGAATCGACACTTGACGCCTTTCACAGACCGTCAACAGACGGGGAGTGTGAGGGGGTGATTTTTGTACCTTTAACTAACCTCTCGTTTAACGTCTCCCGCACAGGACCGGGCATGAGTTACGGGGCCCAATTAATTATGCCATAAATTTGCGACCACTCACGTGGGGTTATGGCAGACGTGTAGACAGCTGGTCTGTCCGGTGTTGTTGGTGCTTTTTGATTGCAAAAAAGGGGGGAAACGGAAATGGTCGTGCCATGCTTTTCCGTGTTTTCAGAAGAGACATGGAGAAATGCTCCGATCACGATTCCACGACCTCATCAGCAGTGGTATCGGCGTCGATGTTTGCGCTCGGGTGGCATAATAAAGTCGGTGCCAGTGACGGGGGCACTCCGAAATACCTGGGTTTCGGTTGGTGGCCGTGTGGGAGAACACCTCGCACAAAGCTATGCAGCATTCGAAGGCAGTGCAACATTGTAGCGCAGCAAATGTAGGGGTCAAACAGAGAAACGACCGGTGTACAGCACCTTTCAGCAGAAGGTGGAACATAAAAATGTGCATTTGTTAGTGGGAAGGCAGGCGTGCAATGAATGCGGTCTGTCTCTGCTTTGTATCAAACGGTCACCAAAAGACACCGGAGGTAAGAACCTTCAAGAAAGCGGGGAACACAAATGTTTGCTATATCCTTTACCGGGGACATATTGGCACGGTGTGAGGCCACCACAAGTGACTGCCTGTCAGTTCTATAAATCATGGGCCAGGTGAACAATTGGCTTCCCAGATGCCAGCGTCCAGAGTGTGGCGTGCGTGTGCGGGAATTGTTTGTTGTCGCTGTTTCACGATATGATAGCAGTCCATAATTTTTAGCGCAACCAACGGCTGGCACACACACACACACCGGGACTGGTCTGCCCTTTTAGATGGTGGTCCCTTTTTGGACGGTGGTCCCTTGCGGCCAGCCGGCAGACACCAAAAGGACACGTATATTGGACCCAACCGTAAGGTAGGAAGAGGCGGTTAGGGTGCAGGTACACGTACATGTGCGCCAATTAACCCAATCACGAGCAGCGACACAATCTGGCTCGCCCTATAATCGTTTGTGTAATGGGACGCGTTTGTTATCTTTTCGATTGGGGCAGTCGCGTGGCAGTCGAGGCGCAAATGAATTATGGACCAGCTGCATTATAGTTATGATTACTTTTATTATTGCCATTGTAAGCGATAATGCGGTGTGTGTGTCCTTGCACATTGATAGATGATCCGTTCATTCATCTCACTCGGTTGTGAGGTGAAAAGGTTTGTTGCGACACTCGTTACCACTTGGGATCTTTTTTTATGCTGCAATTGCGTTCCTTCGTTATCGTACAAGACTGTCCACTGAAGGTACAGAGAATCGTTTGTCCGAACTTGAGAAGTTCGCATTGAAGCAAGTTTTATGAGATGAGTCAGACCACTGGGGTATTCCGTTCATTATCACTTTAGTTGAAGATAATACATTGGAGAGCTAGTATGTGTTTCCCCCCCGTATCTATTTGTATCATAGTCGGAGGCATCCGTAAAAGGGAATTCCAAAAACGAGTGTTTGCGAGAAATGTACAGAAAATACTGATAGTAAATGACGAATTTATCAATTATTCTATCCCCGTTTTTAAAATAATATTAAAAATCAGATGTGCTAAATATATGTCTTCATGAAGAATATCAATGCTGCCATCTGCTCTTTTTACTACCACGTCTATCATCTGCCCTTAGGCTGGCATGATTTGTCCTGCTTTGCCTCATAAAGCATGACACCTTGTCGATAAAAATTCTATAAAAGAATATTCTTGTCATCCTTCTTTAAATTCTTCTCAAACAAAAAAAATCCAAAACTGATTCCCCTTAATCCCTTACCAAGCTAAAAGAAAGAACACATTGTTTACATTCTGTCTGTTGAGAACGGGCGTGCATCAGCAACGAAAACAGGCATAAAATCGAACAGGAGGAAGAAAAGCTGCTTTCGAATTTAATCCACCCGCATGGTCCTTTTTTCCAGCCCTTTCTTCTTGTCTTTGTATTGGTATCGGGCTGGAATGTTTATATGCCCTTTTCCCAACACACGCACACACATTCGAAGAAGACCAAGAGAGCATTGGTTATGCTTAGTATGCTGTGCTTGGTTCTCTCCGCGTTTGCGAACCATTTTTTGACAGCTGCCAGCAAGCAGGACCGTATCGCGTGCATGCGCACGTGCGCACCTCCCCATCTTCATTGTGCACAGCGGGCACGTGTTTGTATGTGCGCTCGTGTGTAGAGCATAACGCATGTACACATGTATTGATGCGCTAGCACACTACCGAAAAAGGACAAACCTTATGCTGCAGTGTGCGTGCCCGCGATGACAAAGCATAGAAAACGAAGGCCTTTTCTTCAGCACCATCCGATTGAACAACGGGGTACAAACCAGCTGCTTCTGTTTTTCCTCCCGCAGGCAATGTACATATATGGGATGCAGTTTCGGCTACAAATCCGTGCTCGGTTGCACCGCTTGCGCCGGTCAACCCGTCGGTGAGTGAGTCTCCAAGTGGGCTTATTTGTTCTCGTTGCGCTTAATTTAGTGTTGCATTCGGTTACGCCTTTCGGCTCGGGAAGGTTGGAGAACGGGAAGAGCAAATGCAATCGAAAACATTGCACTCGCCGTTGTTGCACTTGGCACGCAAATTTATTATTTCCGGCTGCGTCTTGTTTATTTGACGATCAGACGAAGAAATCTCGGGCAGTCAGCACTCTTGCCACCAAGTGTGTATTATTGTAAGATCTCCATCCAGCACACTCTTTGCAGCAGAATTGAACGCATCATCAAACTGTGTGAGTTTCGTGTTTCTCTTTAAACTTTTTCAACGTAACCAGCGTTGACGGGTCTCTGCCGTTAATATTTCATACACGCCCCGGAAGTGAGGAAGCGCTACCAAGTCATTTAAATACATATATTATACCTTTCTTTCCGTACGCTTTCGTGCTGTTCCTATCTCTTTAACAAAAGGTACACCCATACACACGAACGCAATGCCCCAGAGGGGTCAACAGTCGTTTAGGGGCGACGGTTCTGTCCAATGTGTTACCCTTCGCCCTTCGCATGTGCCCAAAAAGGATGTGTTTAATTCAATTTTTGATGCGTTACGAGGCTCTGCAAATGCATACCAGAAGGGAGTTTCCCTATGTATGTTAAAGGTGGTAAAACAGAAGCTTTTTTCGACTTTATTTAATAAATAAAATAACCAAATAAGGCAAAAGTAAAATGTTACTGCAAAATACTTGTTTACACCACAGCCTGGCTTCCTTGTTGATTTTTTAATTAAAATATTAATAGAAACAATCGCACCAAAAAGCGCCTAACAACGGACTGTCCCTTTTAATGGAGTCTACCTGCTTAAAAGCCCGTTGAAAACAATAAGTTCAAATTAAAAGGCACTCAACATCGCCGAAGCCCACGCCTCCCGTTGGGCCAACCATTTTTATGGTTCCGTTTCCGAGCGTTGGCGATAAAAGGGGAGGCCTCAGAAGCAAACAAAAAATGCGTATAGTAAATTAATTGATGATTATTTCCGTCCCTCCGCAAGCAGTCGAGCCAGCAGGAAAAGTGCCTAGTTTTTGCCATACTCTTTTTCTACATCTAACTCGTCTCCAGTACCAATCTTGAGGCACTATTTACTCCTTTCGAGCCATACACCGAGCAGAAAGGAGGGCGAATAAATAAATCAGTAAACATTCCTTTCCCTACCGTAACGAGGCCTCCAGCAAGGTCAATTTAATCAAATCGCGATTACATACACTGGCACTGGATACGGTCCGGTGGCACCTTCCCGAAAACCCGACATCCACCCAACCGTGACCCACGCGAAGAATCGCGAAGAGTTTCATCATTTCGGCAGCAGGGACTTGCAAACGCGAGAAGGTCCACGAGTGTGATATGATCTAGCAATAAAAAAGGCACCCAGACACACATACACATGCTCAAAACCACGGGGGCTGAAGGGAAAATCGGACCCAGCCCGTTTTTTAAGTTCTGTCCGTGTCCTCACGTGAGGTGAAAATGTCCAGGCGCAGCACCAAGAACGGTGTACAGGAACGAGATAACAGTAGGAGACGGGGCCGCAAATCGTGTTACGTGTAGAGCAGGGAAAAGTGCTTGGAAAAAGGGGACGAAGAAGCTGGTATCATGAGAAAAAAAAACATACACGGTTTTGGGTTCGTTGCTGTTGGGTGTGTTATTTATTTTGAACTACAGCAGCTGTATATGTGCCCTTATCGTCTTCTGGACTCAGAATATCGAAATGACGTCAATTCAGCTTTTTTTTCGTTTCATTCGTTCACAACTAGATGCATGTTGGAGTGCATTTAGGCACATTAATTTAATTATCCTTTACATACAGTGTTTTTTTCGTCGGCCAATCGGACGTTAACAAACAGAAAACGAAACGATTTCCCCCTCATTAAACGGTACGAATGTGCAAAATCCTACCTTCAAGAAACACTGGAACGGCCATGTTTGTTGGGGATTTTCTGGTGCGTCTATTGCTGCTTTGCTTTTAGGTGGACAGATTTTCCACCAACACCACCACGACGGGATTTTCCTTCACCGTTCCTGCGTATCCTATTGTTTTTCTTTCAAAGGGACACAGCACACACATACACCAAGGGATTTCGTTCCGTCCACCCCTCCCAAGGGTGAAACGCGAGCACACGCGTGTGTGTGTGTTGTTGTTGAACTGCCACTCTGTTTTCCCTAGGATATCAGCAGGATGTCTGGTACTCCGCCGATGATCCTGGACGACGCCTCGACGGTTGGTGTGCGCACACGAAACCCTACCTACACACGCACGCACGCACACGACCGCACACTTCGTTCCCGTCCTTTTTCACGGGCTATCGGGGCCGCACAGCAGAATCGGCACACTTACGCGCACACACCGAGAACACACACACATTTTGCTAGCCAGCGTGCACACACCCGTACGCAAGACCGAGCCCTGCCTGGAGTGGGTTTCGCTGCGAAAAGGATACACTCCTTGTTTGCACTTGTCAACGACGGGAAAATTTAAATGCACCTTCACACCCGCTTTTCACACGTGCGAACGAATCACTAAACGAGATGGCCGCTTTGCTTTCGGCTACAAAATGATAGAAGATATACGTATTTTTAGTGCACTGGTCACGTTTTTTGCACTTCTTTTGAACACTAACCCGACCAGATTCGGGCACGCTTGCCGTTGCTATGAAACCCGAAACGATGTGTGTGAGTGAGTGTGTGCAGGGCTTTGCCTGCTTTGCTTACAATATTTTCTTCGATTTCCTTATCAAAAAGGCAAACTTCCGCTGTTTGCAAGCGTACACTGGTGACGTCGTTTCCCTTTTCACTTCCTCTCGCTGGATTCTTTTCGGAACCTGCTTCTTGGGCAAAGGAAGTGAGCCAAAGGCGAGGGGAGAGTGAGGTGGCAGGTGGAGTGTCAGAAGAACTCGAGACAATGCGAAAAATATGCCTTCGGTGTGAGGATGTGGGCACAAGAATGTCACCTAAGGCTGTTGGCATACGCGAGTGTAGTGCGGCTCATCCTTCTTCCCGTGCTCTGGGGCGCGGTTTGATTTTCTTCTTTTTTCTCCCCGAATAGGCTCCCTGCGAATTGCACACACTCTCTTTGGTTTAATATTTTCCCTGTTTTTCCTACAATCGGTGCACTTTCTTGGTTAGAGATTGAACCGTAAACACTTTTACCATTCGGGTTGCCAAGAGCACGATAGAGAGCAAGATGGCACAAGAGAAAAGTTAGGCGTTGCGGGTGTTAACTAGCAAACTAAATACGCACACAATGCGTCCGTACCCCGCCCTGCGTTGGAAGGGTGCCGTGGAGTCGAGCGAGTGCGGGTTGAGATAGTTTACTGCCGGAACAACGACGACGACGAGGACGTCCACGCGCGTACGTCCGCACGCTTCGAAGGGTCACAGAAAACACAGACCGCTTCGTACCGCGGAGAGCGCTTGAACGCGCAAAAGCGCATTCGCGCTGAATGGAGAAGGGAGAGCGAGTGTGTGCGAATGAGAGATAGCAGAGTGTGTGTCTCTTTTCAGCTAGCGCGCGTGGTAGCGGCTCACGCTGCAACCTACGCAGCCTGGAAGGAACGGGTGCGTGGAGCAGAGAGCGTGTGGCGTGAATAGAGCGACACAATGAGCTGCAGCCTCGCTCATCTCACTGTGAAGGTTGCGGGTGAGAGTGAACCATTTACTCACCTGAACAGCAGTGAGTACTGGATTTGCCTAGAAGAGGAAAAAATAGGAAAATTTCGCTTTGAACATATTTTCCCCCGGAAACGAATAGACGGATATAGGATAATCTAGTTCTTATGTTAAATCTTAGTTAGATTTCGCTCGAGAGACAATCTATTTTAAATAACAGAAATTATTACGGAACACCCAAAGTCTGTTTTATACGAATCTAATTCTATTCCTCTTTGTAAAGGCAGAACTCAAGATACTGTACAGCATATGTTAACATTCATATGAAAGGAATATCGCTGATATCATGTGAATTCGCTGAGTTATATTGCCTCAACTTATCAAGTCTTGTCGTGAGCCTTTTGCGGCTCACTATCGTGATAAATTTCATTCACGAAACCGCATATTAGGTTCTCACTATGTTGCCTGGGAAGGTCCATGATCCGAAAGACAGA
The DNA here is from genome assembly GCA_000349105.1 of Anopheles epiroticus. Classification (NCBI taxonomy): domain Eukaryota; kingdom Metazoa; phylum Arthropoda; class Insecta; order Diptera; family Culicidae; genus Anopheles; species Anopheles epiroticus. Next base: position 400,824 of record KB672176.1, on the reverse strand, counting down.
GCAAGCTATGTATCATAGCATAAGAAAAAGGAAATACACTAAGAAATGTTTTCAAAAAATTACATCAAGAACATGTTGTAATCATATGATAATGCAAATCGATAGGTAATCTAGATCCATTTTCAAGCAATTCCTGGGACAAAGCGTAACCCTTATATTCTTTGAATTAAGTATTTCTTTCCTTTAAGTAGTTTATGGTTTCGAGTTTATTTAATTTTTAGTTGTCTGCAGCAGCCTGACTGCCTTGAGGCATTATTATGCATATTTTTTAATTGATCGTTAGCAAAAAATCAGCAAGGTGTCTGAGAGGCCAAAACACTTGGGTTTTAAAACAAGAAAGGAGTGTCTTTATCTTTAATTTTGATGACCAGAGTCGTCCAGAGACGAATGACCGGCTGAAGTGTTGCAAGGGCTAAAAAGGATTTAATAGATTTTAAAAATTAATCAGCTTGTTCTGTATCGACTAGTATCTCTTGTTTCGATCGCGCAAATACACAAGATGATAATATATGACAGTTATTTAAAGTTACTTTCGCTGGTAATATTTCAGTGTTTCTCCGCTTTGATTAATAAATTAGGAAATTTAGATCCTATTGCACGTGAGTCATGTATGCTTCCATCGAACCATCGAACAAGATGACAGCGCCAGACAGCGACCGTTCGATACCGAAAATAGAAGACTATCTTAAGAATAGCCCGACACAGCCAGGCTTGGTTTTCAAAATCAGCAGATTTTATTTGCCGCGCAATTTGTTCCGTTTAACCACAAACAAACACACAAGCGACACACACCGATTGGATCATATTTACAAATAAGAACTTTTAATGCCAACCAAACTAGAATAAGCACCCAATTGGTCCAATGGCTTTAGAGCGGGATGTTACTCCGTATTGGGGGCGCGTGCTGAATGTTCCAATTAATCGATCGAATCCTTAATCCTTTGAGTCTTTCCAGCGGCTGCTCAAATCACAAATACATCTGCACTACTAATAGGGGGAGCGGCGGTTGTTTGCGGCCAACACAATTGAAGCGATGTCGTGGTGGTTGTTCCGCGTCCCCATTCTAGCCGGTGGCCTTTTCACTCGCTGACATTGTGCTGAGCGGGCTCTTTAGTCGGTGTACTTCGGGGCCGGGCTGCTAATGTTGGAGTAATCCCTGACCGGCGAGTAGAACTGCAGGGGAAGGAAGAGAAAACAGAAAAGGCAGATATCAGGACAATTGTTTACAATCGAGCGCCCTATATGTAGCAACACTACGACTTCCATCTAATTATAAGTGGTCATTTTTAACAAAAATAGCTTGGCCTCGGACAGGGCCACAGGGCCCAGTGGCGGCAGCTGTTGTTGTTGTTTGGGGCGAAATGCTGCACCACAAACTTTATATAACGAGAACGGTCACCTTATGCTGCTTGTTTCTGTACTCCTCCCACGGTTCGGGGTTGTTCTTGCGGCTCCAGGTGACTTCGGGGCTGCGCAGAGCCAAGCGGAGGGTGTAGAAGACGGCTCCAGCCGAACCCATCGCGATACACACGTACAGCGGGATCAGCTACGACAAGAGGAAGAGAAAAAGGGTAACAGCGAAAATGATTAGCTTGCACTTTAGATAGCGGCATGAAAAATGGAAGAATGGTTTTTCCTATCTGCAAGCTTGCAGTATCTTCCAACAAAACACTGTTGTGACGTAACCCCACAAAATGGACACTCCGCGACAGATCGGGTCGAGCAATTTTCACACCACGCATTGAATACCTACCGCTGGGTTCTTCTTCAAACTAGCCATCGTCAGTCCCTGCATCTTGCCTTGGTTGTGGGTTTTTCTTGCGCTTTGAAAAATATAAAACTGTGTAGAGAAAAATTCGCGTGCGACACTCGCTCGCAGAGAAAAATTGTAATTACGAATGCCAGTGAAAAAAGATTCCGTACGTCAAGCAGCTGGTCTCCGTGTTTGACAGATGAATAGTTTTGAGATGGATCGATAGAGGGAGCAGATTAAGGGGGTCTTCTACTGTTTGGTGTGCGTGTGTGTTTTATTTTTGAATTTTATCAAAGAATCAGTTTGCAAAGCGCATTAATTTGAAACCGCTGGTGGACTTATCTTGATTGGTTTCTTATCAGGGTTCGGTTCATACCACTTTGCCAAAACCGGTTTGAATGCGTTTTGCACAGATGCGCCCGAAGCTCTTTAGCTTATCGGGCAGGGCGGTGGAGATTAGCAAAAATATTTGCAATTATAGATAGCGAGCAAAAATTGGCAGAAGGGAGCATATCGGTTTCTGAGGGAAATAATCGGAGGGGTGGACTGGTTTAGCCAAATGGACATGAACGCACGTAATCAAGACCGCATGTGGATTGATAAATGACTTTCTGTAGTTGCAAGCAGATGAATGGAAGGATTTTAGTGAAATTGTGTTCTTAAAAAAACACTAAAGGGCTGAAGATAATTTCAAAAGTATCAAAACACATTTAAATGTTGTTAAATAGACTGCTAACTATTTTCTGAAGGCCAGGCTAGACGAATCGAAATCTCAAAAAGTTTTTGCCGAAAACTCAGGGCCAACCGAAAAGTTGGTGTCAAAAACTTTTCAGCTCCTCGAACTGAAAACTGCAATTGCAAACTGTTTGACAGCAGACCGAAAACTCAGAATGTAAACATTGCGCATACGAAGCAGAAGTGACCAACTTATCCTAACATAAAAACACGAAAAAATCGATTTATCGACGCTACAGTATTTATAACAAAGAATTCATTGCTACACGAGTTAGTTTTTTGTTTGTTTACAAATGGTCAACCAGTTTTCGCTTTTCAGTTTTCGCATGCCAGTTTTTGCTAGCCAAAACACGGCTACACGAATCGAAAAGTTTTTGACGTAAAAATTTAGGATTTTTGAGTTTTCGCTTGAACTTTTCGATTCGTCTAGCCTTGCCTTGAAAAAAAAACACTTAGAAAAAAAGAAATTACTGTCAACTGATAACAGAGCGCGAGGCATGTGCTAGCTGATGGGATCCAGACTGTCAAATGTTGTAAACATTGCGCCGGTATGTTGTTGCAAGTAGTTAAACGAAAATTTGCATTTTTACTTAAGCCAGTAAGCTAAATCGTTTATATTTCGTTGCAAAACATATTTTTACAATAGCTCCTTCATTCTAGGAAATATTTATAAATCAAAATAAAGGAATCCGAACAACGGTTAAGACACAGTTTCGCGACATGAAGTATCTGAACCAGCACGAAGCGATCAGCGTGGATGAAGAGCTGTTCAACGAGTACAAGTTCAGCGTCGACCAGCTGATGGAATTGGCCGGTCTTAGCTGTGCGCACGCAATTGCCGATGCGTACAATCCTGTTAGGTATAATCTTAGTCTAAATTGTGTGTTTTTTTCCATTCTAAACAATATGGTGCTTGCAGCTTGCGAACAAACAAAATACTGATCTGCTGTGGACCGGGCAATAACGGTGGCGACGGATTGGTAGCCGCTCGCCATCTCTCGCTGATGAACTACTCACCGTACGTGTACTATCCGAAGCGAACCGACAAGGAGCTGTTTAAAAACCTTCAACATCAGGCCGAGTGCATGGGCATCGACGTATCGGTCGATTGCCCAGCGGCGGATTGGGTGGAAGCGGAGTTTGGCTTGATTGTGGATGCGCTGTTCGGATTTAGCTTTAAACCTCCGGTACGGGAGTCCTTTAAGCCAATAATGGAGGTGCTACAAAGGACAAAGCTCCCGATCGTGAGTATTGATATACCGAGCGGATGGGACGTTGAGCTTGGACCCCAAACGGACTGTGATATTAAACCGGACTGTCTGATTTCATTGACCGCACCGAAACTGTGCGCCAAACACTTGACAGCAAGCGCAAAGCACTATCTCGGTGGACGATTTGTACCGAAAAAGCTGGAGGAAAAGTATGCCATGAATTTGCCCGCCTACAGGGATCGTGATCTTTACGTGAAGTTGAGCTAAGCAGAGCTTAGTGAAGGAGTTTTGAAGGTAATATCGTTTTATTTTACAAAACAAAAAAGATAAATAAAATATCAATCAAATAACAATCTCTAAAATCTCTCTTCCCCCTTCTTGTACAACACACGAAAGCAGTAGTAACAGCCGTCACGTTCATCATTTTTGAAAAGATCGCCACCCGCTTTTGTACACCAGCTCGGCGGCCCGCCGTGGCCGAAAGTACGTCATCGCGACGTCCTCAATCTTCGGAAAGGGATTGCTGTTGGTACTTTTGCTCAGGAACTCACTTTTCCGTTCGTCCGCCGGCGGCACTGATTTACCGTCGCGCTGGAAATCGGGCAATTTGGCAAGAATCATCGTGGAGCTACGCTCCAACCGACCCGGTGCAGTAAGGGACGTTTGGCTCTCTCGCCCATTTAACTTCCCGGGCGACGTATCCTCTAACGGTGGTGGTGTAGGTGTCTCTGCCGGCGGTAAGCGCAACCGTAGCAACGAATCATCTGGCAAGCGCCACTTGCGCAGATCATCGTTCCACTCGGATTCCCGCTCCAAACACTCCAAGTTCCAGTACCGGCCGTCTTTACGCAGCACGGGCATCGCTTTCTGAACGACGGCCTCATAGAACAGGATCTTCTTCTCGAGCAGTCTTATCGTAGCGAGATAATCGTCCCGTTCACGCTGAAACTCTCCCTGTATGTCGGATACTTCCTGTTCGAGAAATTTGGTACGCTTCCGCAGGGCACGGATCTGATCGTGGCGCACCTTAAGCTCCTGCTGTATGTCCGAGTAGTGGCCCTGTAAGAGATCCCGATCGGCCGTCTGTTCGATACGGCCCAGTGCTTGTGCCAACGCATTGATCCGCTTTTCTGACGCGAGTTTGTTTCGGTACCGCTTCTCCTTCAGCTGTATATCGTTCGCTCGCTCTCCGCCAATCAGCGCGTCCTTGATTTGCTTGATGCGATCGTAGATTTCCTTACGTTCCCGCCCGGCTAGCGCCTTGCTAGTCGGCAGATCCTTTTCATCGGATCCTTGTTCCGTCTGCTTGCTGGAGGCGAGCAACTGCATTTGCTGCTCGTAGTATGCTTTTATCTTTTCGATATCCTTCACCAACTCTTGTTTAGCAATTTTCTGCTGCTCGTACTCGCGGCGCAGATGCATAACTTCCTGATCGTACTGCTGTTTCAGTGCTTGCTGCTTCTCCGTATCCACCCCATTCGCTTCGAGATAGTACCCAGTGCCATTGGTCGGCGGGGAAACAATTCCACCACCTTTTAGAAGCTCCTTCAGACGCACAATTTCCTGCTGATACTCTCGCAGCATCGTATCCTTCGGATCCTCGTTTACCCGCGGCTTGTTGGCAATGTTTTTCGCCCTGCTAGCGTACCGTAACGTCGACAGCGTTTCATCGTAATTGTAATCGGCCGGTGAAATGCACGCAATCATAAGCGTTTTCGTGTTACCACCGAGCGAGTCTTGCAGTAAGCGCGTTAGCTTCGAATCTCGGTACGGTATGTGGCGTGTTTTCCCATCGACCAACGCCGAAATCACGTTCCCGAGTGCCGACAGGGAGAGGTTTATTTTGGTTGCCTCCTTTAACCGCTCACCGGTCGCACCGGTTTTGCTCTGCCGCTCCGAGCCCGCCAAATCCACCAAATTGAGCTTCCCGCGCTTGATCGCAGGCCCACCATCACCGTCCACGCTGGTCGACATCTGCTCGAGGCTGATGCTGAAGATCGAGTGCGATCGGGAGCTTTCGATGTTCATCAGCGTCGCACCGACCATACGATTCTTGGCGCCTAGCTCCAGCAGTTCGATACACTCCTTCATCCCGTGCACGGTGTGAAGGGAAAGGTTCTGCACCATCACGCCCTCGCCCGGCACTTCCTTGATCTGCAGACTAGCGGCAGCCGTTGGGGACGTCTGTGGCTGTAACAGATCGCGGATCGTTTCGTTGTAAATTTCCAGATAGCTTACCAGCACGAGATAGCGCACCTCGCTGGCAAGTGCGATCGCTTCGAAGATGTGCTCGAACGAGCGCGGTATGATGCCGATGTTGTTGGCGTTGTTCGGGTCGGCGGCAGAAAGGTTGTAGGTGGTCCCCTGCATGGTGTGCGATTTGCCGCAACCCGTCTGACCGTAGGCAAAAATCGTCGCATTGTAGCCCTCGAGAACGCTCTGGAATGATAGAAGGAAAGAGGACAGTAAGGACGGAAGGATAACGCCGGGCGCTGCGCTGAAGCCTTACCTCCACCAGCGAGTAGCAAATGTCGCTGTAAATGTTCTCCGTGGTGGCTGCATACCCGTACGCATTGTCGAACTGGAACGATTTTTGTGGCGCGTTCGAGTCGGTTGGATTGTCTAGATTAACCAGCGAATTGTCGATCTGTATGACGCTCTGCAAGACAGCAAAAGAAACCCCACGCAATGGGTAAGTGGTACCGTAATGGAAGGATTCAGTTTTTCTCACTCCGTTTCACCTACCTTGCAGTTTGATTGCTGTTCACGCTTGTTCATCGGTCGGCACCGAACCACTACCTTCACGTTCTCCGCCATCTCGCTACTGTAATCCTGCTTTTTGGTGCTGCCCGGTAAGTGAATTATTTAGTACGCATCATACTTTGACGAACCGGGGTTAAGGGAGGCCACCCTGTAGGTTACTACAGTTTACCGATTGTTAGTGGTCGATGCTCGTAGCAGCAATAACGAGCAGGGCAATGCTGCTGCACGCCATTTCCGCTTGATTTCGTGTGGCGTGTTACATATTCTGGAAAGGTTGTACAAGAGATTATTGGTTAGCCGGATGTGTCTTTGTTACGGTGATAGATCATCCCTTGATTATAGAGCAGTTGATTAATACTGTTAAGTTGCGTGCACGTCACGCGGATTGAAGTTTTTAGGATTTAAAGTAATTTTTCCTCTCTCTTATTCTCTCTCTCTCAGGGATTGGCCTATACAAAACACAATTACAGTCCCTTTCCACAAATGTGTTTTCCACAAATATTTGTTCAATGTGTACTGTATGTAAAGACATACACTGTGTCGATCCATTCCCAATGCATGATGTGGGTAACAGGAAGGAATCCATTATAGATATAGGTCAAGGATAAACGATTTCCCTGACGGACGTTTCAGGCGATACAAACAAGCCCGTGTAGATGGTTAAAAAATCGAAACATATTCGAAGCGATTATCATACAACCCACTGAAGCTTCAAACGCTTTTCGAACCGCCTTTTTCTTTTGCGCGGTTGGTTGTGCAAAACGAAGAAAAATACAAAATAAATCATTAAAAGTCAATCCAACTTCCATTCCCCTGTTCTGACTGACCGGTCACGCGATTGTAAACTTATAACGGACCCGTTGGACTTTTCCATGACTAAGTAGTCGAAAGCTTTCCTTTTACGTTGTCCCCTATCTGCTCTCGCTATTGACCTTGAACCTTGGTGGAAACACGTACGAATATAATTTGAAAAAAGAAAACGTGTGTGTAGGACAAATGTGTGCGATTGTATGATGACGTCATTGCTCCTTTTGCTAACGGTCAACACCACACCACAAATGATGGAATGTAAAGCTTATCCGGAAAAGTGCTTGATAGTTGGTTTTTAGCCCCCCTTGGCTCCATTAGCCGTTAGTTTCCTGTTTGTCTTTCCACCAACGACCACGCGACCTGCGACCTGCTGGAACGTTCGATTCAGCAGATGCCAGCGGGTTGATAATATGCATACGGGAAAATGCATGCAGGGAGGCCGTTATAAATTATAAAACATGTACCACCGATCATCAGTCGTTATTATTTCCTGCTATCCTTTTCCGCCTTCGCACCATCCGGTCGCGATGAAGCGAGTGAGCGGACCAGACCAGCCTTTTTACGCGCGTTTTGTTATGGTGTCCCCGTCACCAACGCGACAAATGCGTTCTCACTTTCCAGTCACAATGGAATTAATATTTTTGTAATTGAAATACACACCTTTTTGAATATTTTTACACAACTTTCACGTTTTCAACTTTCACATGCGTAGGGGCTATTGTCCAAACTTGCTCTTCAGTTCAACGAACTTACGCCGGGAGTTCAACAGGATTGCGTGCGCTTAGCCGACGTAGAAACGCACTTTTCAAAGTTCCACTATGTATCGGGCAAGGTACACAGAAAACGGAATAGTGAATCTGACGAAATCAATCTTATCGATACCACGTGGCGCGCGACACAGAGTGAACCGTTAAGCTTACGCGACGCACTAGAGTCAACTGACCGGCGAGAGCTTTTTGTAAGCAGTTTGAACCTTACAGAACTCGTGCCATCCACAGCATGTAGCTGCGCATGTTCCGCGTTTTGGTGGAATGTTTGGGAAAGGGTGTGTAGTTGACATTGTGATACATAACGCCAAACCCTTCTCTGTTGCTTTCTGTGTTGTCACAAGTCGTTCTGCGGTGTCCAGGCGCTTGCACACCGGAGACGGTGCCCGACACGTGTTGCCGTTTTGTTTTCCTGGTTGCCGGTAGTCATTGGTGGAATAAATTAAGGTGTATATGTTTTTGCGTTGATGACTATTTTTTGCTTGCGATTATTGGCAATGATTGATTAAAGCGGTTAACAAATAAAAAGAGAGACTTGTTACTAGTGCCCTAGAGGCGAATGTTAGCCTGAATGGCCCCTATAAAAATAAAAAAAAAAAAATTTACTAGTGCCCTAGGAACAAGAGTATTAGTTTTGAGCCTGAGATAGAATTCTTATAAGGATTGTCTTTAACAGAAGCAAAAAGGATAAAATGAAATGACCATAGAACAAGGACCAGGATAATATAGCGTAACACAACATCGCCTCAAAGTAATTAGCCTAGTTTTCAACAATGACAATGTCATTAACAGCTACGTTGAACTTGATCCTGACTGTGCTCTTGAAACTGCTATCAGGGACAGAGCTGGTGGATAAACTTGGTACTTTCTTTTTTTGGGTGGCACAACATCTCTTGGATTGTTTTGTTACTTAGTGAGTACTCATAGGAGCAGAGTCAATCCTGTGTATGCGGGGCGTTGGCAGCAGTCCGAATGGGTTTCCAGCCAGCCCAAACTTAGTACACATAACAGGACAACAGCATGGTAGGGCTTGATTGCTCTTACAAGAGCAGTGGCATGTATCAGTACAAAAAAGGGATCGAGGGACGTAATTCACTGGAGCATGGACTCGGAAGAGGAATAGCACTAGGCCTGGAGTAACGACAGAAGCAAGAACTGAGAATGGATAATCAGGAACCATTACTTTGGCGTTTATGCAAATTTCCAAACTTTAGTAATGAAGCCCTATAGGACTATAACTAGCAGTTCACGAACTAAGGTGTCGTTTTAAACTCGCAGTTAAAACGAGTTAAATAAAATGTATGTAAAAGCCCGACTGAATTACGGTAAGTGTGAAAGTGAAAGAGTAGTGAAGAGAAGAAAAAGAGGGATGTCCGAAATGGCCAAATTTGAATCAATTTAACTCCGTCACAGCCCAGTAACTGGACATTCTTGTGGCACACAATCGATTCTTTTTAACTACTCTTTATGATTTATACAATTTTGCTTACAAAATTCTCCCAATTCCAACAGTAAAGACATTAAAACATACATCTTTGCTGTGGATTTGAAACAAATGCTTATGTTATGTCTAATATCATGTTTGGGAAGGTTATTTAAGACAATACATATGCAATGTGCATAATCTTCATTCCGCTTAGGGCATGCAGAGTAGTGATGGTAATTTCGTTTCGAACTTACTAGGTACGTTCCGTTCCATCAAAGGGACGATCGTACTTAAGTTAAAATAAAATCAGAATAAAGATTTTTAGATCCTACATGCTGTTAGTCTAAATGAAGATTAAATCAAGAACTCTACCATTTTTTTTTTCTCAGTCGGAGGTACATCATACTAGAACGAAGGCGACGCTAAAAGTTACAAGACAAGCTGTTTTCTAAAACAAAAATCTCAAGAGCTTGTATGGCTATTCTAATGTGCTTTTTTTTGCTTGGGCAACGGATACCCGTGAAGAGCAATAATTAAGCGTAAACGTGAATGAAACCTTTTAAACATGTTTGTAGTTTGCTATTCGAAACGGACAATGTCGCTAAACATCTCTTCTCGTAATATCAACGATTTTGTTCTCCTAACACGTCTTGCCTCTTTCATATTTTGTCCTGCATATTAGTAGCAAAAATATGCAAAATTAAAAAAATAACTGATATTAACGATATTAACCGAAAAACAAAATCCATTATACGGTGTATCTGAAAATAAATTACTCTCCGATTCCTTTTTTGTAAATTTAAAAACTGTACCCATATGAGACTAATATGAACGATATTGGTTATTAGCCTGAAGAGAAATGCGGTTGAAGTAACTTTAATGAATTTACTAGGTTATTTCCATTCATTTCCGTAATGAAACTGGTTCCATTACGTTTCGAAACAAATTAGAACCGTCACTGTCTGGTACGGGGTCCGTAACCATACAGAGCTACTCGAACAATCATTCGCAATCTAGTAACAAAAATACTACTAACAAGTGCAGCTGCTCTAAAACTTTCATAAAAAAACCTTTTTAATTGTGCACTTATCCTTGTGCAAACGATTCCGGTCCCTTTAACCACCCTGTGCTAGGTCATTTAACTTTTGGACTCGACAAATCGCTTGTTTATCTCCTTCGCGGGCTCACGGGCGATTACATAGTACATAGCGCTTACAGCAGCAGCATGCCTGTCAGACGGCTTTTTTTGGCAGCAGGGCACAGTCGTGTTGTGAAATTGTGCCACCGTCGTAGCGTAGAAAAAAGGTGTAAAAGCAGATAGCTTACAAGAAAAGTTTTAGAATCGTACAATAAGCGTACAGGTAAGCATAATCATTACCTCCGTGAAGTGTTATTTGCCGTGGATAGACGAAGAGAAACATTTATGTTGCAATCCGCAAGAGATCATTGTTTTTCATGCATGTTGCTGTGTCAGATATTCGTAGCTGGTGCTAGTGAGCGGGAATAGGAACACAGATTTGTTTTATTTCATGGTTTAACAAGGATTTTACAACGCAGATTATAATTCTTTTCAAATCGCTCTTTTTTAGCAATGAACATGGCACGTCGGCTGGATGTAATTATTTTCGGAGCGAGCGGATTTACCGGAAAGTATGCCGTGCTCGAAAGTGTTAAGCTGTTGGCCAACATGAAGTGGGGCATTGCCGGGCGTAGCCAGAACAAGCTGCAGGACACGCTGAAAGAAATAGGCGAAAAGGCAAAGACGGACCTATCGCATGTACCGATCGTGCTGGCCGATGTTAACAATCAAGATTCGCTGATCAATATGGCCCGGGACTGTCGGGTGGTTGTGAACTGCTGCGGCCCGTACCGGTTGTACGGAGAGCCGGTGCTCAAAGCCTGCCTTGCCGAACGGACGCATCACGTCGACGTGAGCGGTGAGCCACAGTTTCTGGAGGGTATGCAGCTCAAGTACCACGAAGCGGCCAAGGAGAGAGGCGTTTATTTAATTTCCGCCTGCGGATTTGACAGTATCCCAGCCGACATGGGTACGGTGTTTTTGGAGCAGCAGTTTGACGGTGTGGTCAACTCGGTGGAGAGTTACATCGTGTCGAAGCAGACGGGACGCCGTGAGTTGGGTGCCATCCACTACGGTACGTGGGCATCGGCCGTGCATGCCGTTGCCAATATGAGCGAAGTGGGAGAAATTCGAAGGAAGCTGTTTGCAAAGAAAATGCCCGACGTGAAACCGAAGCTGCCAGAGCGGCCCACGCTCCATCGTTCGGAGCATGGGAATAAGTGGTCGCTGCCGTTCCAGGGTGCGGATCGTTCGTGTGTGGCGCGCACGCAACGATTTTTCTACGAGACGGAAAACAAACGTCCACTGCAAATGAGGGCTTACATTTCGTTTGGGTAAGCATCGCGCTAATGGCCAGTGAAAACTTACTAGAAAGCCAATAATCAACTTGGTATCCTTCTCTTTGCAGTGGATTAGCCGAAGCGTTGGCGGTATCGTTCGTGGGAGCAATCTTTTGGTTGATGGTGAAAACCAACTTCGGCCGGCAGATGCTGCTGAACCATCCGAAACTGTTTTCCTTCGGCATGGTGTCGCACGAAGGCCCGAGCGACCAGTCCATGAACAATACGCACTTTGCGCTTTACTTTGAGGGTAAAGGATGGGAAGAGAAACTGGCCAGCCCGGAGGATAAGTATACGACACCACCGAACAAGGTCATTCGAACGAAGGTGGCCGGTACAAATCCGGGATATGGTGCCACGTGTGTTGCGCTGGTACTTTGCGCCCGTACAATCCTGCAGGAAAGCGACAAAATGCCTGGAGGGTAAGACAGATTGAAGGTTGAGCTATTAGAAGCATTTAACTAATGTTTTGTCTCGTTTGCAGCGGTGGTTATTTGACGCCGGGAGCAGCTTTTGCAAAGACGAACCTAATTAACGAGCTGTGCAAGAACGGATTTACCTTTGAGGTGCTGTCACAATCAAAGCTGTAAACGTGCTCCGTAACTATGGGACATTTATGCAATATTAGCATTTAAAAAAGGCAACATTTTACCTCATGTGGTGGTTTTTTATGTATGGTTAGTAAATAAAAGTTGTTGGTTCGGAAAACCTGTACACCTCCGGAAAGTTGTTCTATGAAACTATCAATCAAGTAACGCAGTTGGTGCTTATAGTCGCTGTTTGACACGAAACGTCAAAGCACAACGGAGCTGTCAGTATTGTTTATGTACAGTTTGCCGCGCGGTATGGTAGAGCGATCCCGTATTAATCTGTGTAATTTTGTTGAAAAATAGTGTTTTCTGGGTGGAAAACAATCCTGTTTCAATTGCGAAAGTCACAGTTTTTCGTGAAGAGTGGAGTTTTTCTCTGTGTAAGTAGATTTCCCTGCATACCGCATGCTTTTTTCGCCGCACATTGTTCAACTCTCGTATGTAAACGCTTCTTCCGTAGCACGCGCAAACGCGAGGCTCCAAGGATACGGTCAAACGACGATTGTGTTTACCGGCAGTAAACAGGCGTGCGATACGTGAAACCAGAAATTGAAATCTAAGTTACCATTGTGTCCAGTGACCAGTGTCTCCCCAAACGGTTGCAGCATGAAAATTGAGGAGGTGAAAAGTACGGTGAAAACCCAACGCATTGCCGCTCACAGCCACGTGAAGGGCCTGGGCCTGGACGAGAATGGTGTTCCACTTCAGATGGCTTCCGGACTGGTGGGACAGAAGGATGCACGTGAAGCGGCCGGCGTGGTGGTCGACCTCATAAAGTCGAAGAAAATGTCAGGCCGGGCACTCCTCCTTGCCGGTCCACCCGGTACGGGCAAAACGGCTATCGCGCTAGCAATCGCCCAGGAGCTCGGCAACAAGGTACCGTTCTGTCCGATGGTCGGTTCGGAAGTGTTTAGCAGCGAGATCAAAAAGACCGAGGTGCTGATGGAAAACTTCCGCCGCTCGATTGGGTTGCGCATTCGCGAAACGAAGGAAGTATACGAGGGCGAGGTGACCGAGCTGACGCCGGTCGAGACGGAAAACCCGATGGGCGGGTATGGCAAAACGATTAGCAACGTGGTGATTGGGTTGAAGACGGCCAAAGGAACGAAGCAGCTGAAGCTTGACCCCAGCATCTACGAGACGCTGCAGCGTGAAAAGGTCGAAGTAGGCGACGTCATTTACATCGAAGCAAACAGTGGCGCGGTGAAGCGCCAGGGTCGCAGTGACAACTTTGCCACCGAGTTCGATCTGGAGACGGAGGAGTATGTGCCGCTGCCTAAGGGTGAAGTGCACAAAAAGAAGGAGGTGGTGCAGGACGTGACGCTGCACGATCTGGACGCGGCCAACGCGCGACCCCAGGGCGGTCAGGATGTGCTGTCGATCGTTGGGCAGATGATGAAACCGAAAAAGACGGAAATCACGGACAAGCTGCGCACGGAGATTAACAAAATCGTAAACAAGTACATCGACCAGGGCATTGCTGAGCTGGTGCCGGGTGTGCTGTTCATCGACGAGGTGCACATGCTCGATCTGGAGTGCTTTACCTACCTGCACAAGTCGCTCGAATCTGCGATCGCTCCGATCGTGATTTTTGCCACCAATCGCGGTCGGTGTGTGATCCGCGGGACGGACGATATTATCTCGCCGCACGGCATTCCGCTCGATCTGCTCGATCGGCTACTGATCGTACGTACCGCACCGTATAATATGAGCGAGATGGAACAAATTATTCGGCTGCGAGCCCAAACGGAGGGGCTGAATGTGGAGGACGCTGCGATACAGGCGCTGAGCGAGATCGGTTCCAACACGACGCTCCGGTACGCGGTGCAGCTGCTGACACCGGCCAACCAGACGAGTAAGGTGAACGGGCGCACGCAAATCACCAAGGACGACATAATGGACGTACATTCCCTGTTTTTGGACGCGAAACGATCGGCCAAGTTTTTGCAGGAAGAAAACACCAAGTACATGATGTAAGACGACACCAGGTCGTTTGTCTGGTTGGGATAAGATTATTATTGTAAAAGCGAAAACACGCGACAAATAAAATAAAATGCTCCGTGCAGGCTTAAATAAGCTTTATATTAGTGTTTAATTTATTGTCGAGAGGGGAGTTTTTTACAGCGAAGATATGGGGCCAATTCACTCGTAATCCGGTACCATAGGGGGACAGGTGCAGACCAGATGCTTGTCACCGTACAGATCGTCGATGCGTCCAACGGTGGGCCAGATTTTCGTTTCCGGCTTTACGAAAGGCTGCGAAATAGGAAGCAAACGCAGTCATTAAGAGGATATGAAATTTAAATTTTACGCTTTAAAATTAAGGAAATTAAGCAATGTTGTGCTAATACAATATCACAGATATGCTAGCTAAACGTTTACATTAAATGATGAAAAAAGAGGAATATTAGCTAAATTATATTACAAAATAAATTATATCAGCTGTAATAGCCTGCGAGACTGCGGACTGAGAACAACCAGATTAAAAATATATACATAAAAATACAAGCATAATTTCCTTCAACTATTCCTGCTAAAGTAGTTATAGAGCAAATTAAAACAATACATTTGAATGGATTAGTTTGACACGTTTTTAGGCGATTGGAAGAGTAATGCCTGTAAGGTAGCACAACATAGTTTTGAGAAACGAACAAAACGAAGAGAAATGAAAAGCATGCAAATAGTCGACGCTATTATAACTTCTATCTCGTAATGTCTTCTAGTTGCAACTAAGCAAGTCTTTCCACCACAAGCTACTTACCGCTGGGAAGGCCCCAAGCTCTCGTGGATATGGTCGATTCCACTCAGACGAAATGGTTTGCTTCTGGGTGTGCGGTGCCATCTTGAGCGGGTTGACCCGAGCATCCAACCGTCCCTCCTCAATGTCTCGGATCTCCTTCCGGATCGAAATCATCGCCTCGCAGAACCGATCCAGCTCCTCCTTGTCCTCCGATTCCGTCGGCTCAACCATCAGCGTACCGGACACTGGCCACGACATGGTCGGCGCATGGAAGCCGTAATCCATCAAACGCTTCGCAATGTCCACAGCTTCCACGTTTGCCGTCTTCTTAAAGTCTCGCACGTCGATGATGAACTCGTGCGCCACCAAGCCCGTCTTCGGATCGGTGTAGAGCGTTTTGTAGTGGTTCTCCAGCCGTTTGGACATGTAGTTCGCGTTCAAGATGGCAACCTGTGTCGCTCGGCGCAATCCACGCCCTCCCATCAGCTTAATGTACGACCAGGAGATGGGCAGGATGGCCGACGAGCCGTACGGGGCCGCACTTACCACTCCGAAGCTTTGACCGTCGCTCTCGGGATGTGGATCGATGACGGGGTGCGTCGGCAGGAATGGAGCGAGATGGGCCTTTACACCGATCGGTCCCATGCCCGGTCCACCGCCACCGTGCGGAATGCAGAACGTTTTGTGCAGGTTCAGATGTGACACATCGCTACCAAAGTCACCCGGGCGGCAAAGGCCCACCTGTGCATTCATGTTTGCACCGTCCAGATACACCTGCCCGCCGTGTCGGTGGACCAGCTCGCACACCTCCACCACGTTGTCCTCAAAAATGCCGTTCGTCGAAGGGTAGGTCAGCATCAGGCACGACAGATTGTCTGCGTGCTGTTCAACCTTCTCCTTCAGATGCTCCATATCGATCACACCGGTTGCACTGTTCACTCGGATCGCTTCCACCTTCATGCCGGCCATCTGGGCCGAGGCCGGGTTTGTACCGTGTGCACTGACCGGGATCAGACAGATCGTGCGGTTGTGTTCGCCGCGCGACTCGTGATAGCTGCGGATCGCACGAAGCCCGGCGTACTCGCCCTGAGCGCCACTGTTCGGCTGAAAGGAGATCTTATCGTAGCCAGTGATCTCGCACAGATCCTTCTCCAGCTCGGCAAACATCTGCATGTAGCCCTTGGCCTGTTCACGCGGCGCAAAGGGATGGATTTCGGTAAACTTCGGGAAGGAGCAGGGGATCATCTCCGTCGTCGAGTTGAGCTTCATCGTGCACGAACCGAGCGGGATCATCGAGTGGACGAGCGAGATGTCCTTGTTCTCCAGCTGCTTCATGTACCGCACCATGCGCGACTCGCTGTGATGCTTGTTGAAGATCGGGTGCGTCAGGAAGGGCGAGGTTCGCCGGAACTGGGTGTTGTGGATGGTTCGGGCGGTGGCCTGCGGATCAGCCACCGTACTATCGATGTCGGAACATCCAAACACCCACAGCAGATCGGCAATGTCGGACGTCTTGACCGTCTCGTCCATCGACACACCGATCGAATCGTCCTCGAAATAGCGCAGATTGATCTTCTTCTGTTCGGCGCGTCCCTTAATCTCTGCCGTCGTCATCCCGTTCGGAACCACGTGCAGCGTGTCGAAGAACGCTTTGTTGAGCTGCCGATGGCCGGCCTTCTCGATGCCGGCGTTGAGTGTGAGCGCACAGGTGTGCACTCGGTTGGCGATGTTCTTCAGTCCCTCCGGACCGTGGTAGATCGCGTACATCGCCGCCATGTTGGCGAGCAGGGCCTGCGCCGTGCAGATGTTGCTTGTTGCCTTGTCACGACGAATGTGCTGCTCGCGGGTTTGTAGTGCCAACCGGTACGCATCCTCTCCATCCATATCACGCGTAACACCAATCATGCGGCCCGGGATCAGTCGGGTCAGCTTCTGGCGGCAGGCAAAGAAGGCGGCATGCGGACCACCGTACCCTAGTGGCACACCCAACCGCTGCGCCGATCCGATCGCAATGTCCGCTCCGAACTCTGCCGGTGGACGGAGCAGCGTCAGTGCGAGCAGATCCGTCGCCACCACCACCAGCGTACCGTTCTTCTTGCAGTCCTTCGACACCTGTTCAAAGTCCTGCACGTCCCCGAAAGTGTCCGGGTACTGCATCAGCACGCCCGAGATTTCATGATCCCCAAAGTCGATCTCCTTCACCGAGCCGAACACCACCTCGATACCGAACGCTTCCAGACGCGTCTTTACCACTGCCACCGTCTGCGGGTGCAGCTTGCGGGACAGAAACACCTTCCGGCGCTTGTTGTGGCGGAAGCACAGGCTCATCGCTTCGGCCGCCGCCGTGCCCTCGTCGAGGAGGGATGCATTCGCTATCTCAAGCCCGGTCAGGTCGGTGACGAGCGTTTGGAAGTTGAGCAGCGACTCCAGCCGGCCCTGGCTGATTTCCGGCTGGTACGGGGTGTACTGTGTCGTCCAGCCGGGGTTCTCGAAGATGTTGCGCAGTATCGGATGCGGCACGAGACAGTTGTGGTAGCCCATGCCGATGTACGAGCGCCACACTTCGTTCCTATCGCTGATCTGCTGGATCCGCTCGATCAGCTCGTGCTCGTCTGCAGGAAGAAGGGGAAGAAAAACAAATCATTAGAAGAGACAGACACACATACACGGGCAATGGTGATAAGCGCTTATCGGCTTTCCCTAGATGTTTGACCTGCGCGGATGCGTAGCCACTTCCCACATGGGAGTCAATCGGTTAGCGTTATCAATTGCGTTATCAATCGTAGTGTGCCGTGGCGCGTCGCACTGACGAAGCGAAAGGATTCGGGCGAGCGATCGTGCCGCAACGTCATCGTTGCTATAGTGACCGTCGCTTTCGCTTTCCGCAACCAACGCAAGCCCTACGGTGGGTGGCCTTGAGGCCGTGGTCACTACGACGGCGAGTCAGCAACTCGCACGGGATGCCACGATGATCTTTCGCACCCGCTGTTGGGGTTATCGGCGAGGGAACAACACAAACAACCGATTTGTGTGAGTACGAAGGAGACGCATGGTGTGTCTCTGGTGGCGAAAGGATGATCGAATGGAGGCGCGGTTACCAGCGTGCTGACATATCGCACCAAGTTGTGAAATTGAGCTTGCAATTGTGCTCCAGTTTTGATGTTTCGCGTCTGAAGTCTCAAGAATACTTACTCATAGGATCCTCGATGTTGAGTATACGCTTGAATTTGATTGCATTCGGTACGGCCTTCTCGGACAGTTCATCTAGCGACTGGGCGATGTGGGGGAGAGAGATGAGAGTAGAGGTGTTTTTTTACTATACAAAACTATTAGAATAATTATATGATACAACCGGCACTCTACTAATTGACGAAATAGGGAACAGAACGGTTCAAATTGAAAAGGGAATTATCTGACTTCTGCCTTCAGAGGCATTGGTTATGAATTTGTTTTCACAGATTTTCTTTTTTCTCTTTTTTCTTGTTGTTTGTTGTTTCATTAAGTAGTGATAACAACTTAGTAATAGTAAGTTAATGCCAGCTAGGATTAATTTCCAAAAAGGCCATGGTCTATAACCTTCCTTATACTAATCAAAACTCATCAAACTGCGTCCTGGCACCATCTCTTACAGCACTGGCAAGTAAACACATTGTATCTCGCAAAACAAATGAATGAAAACAGTAAATATAACTATCAATAACAATGTTTTAAATGTGTGAATTACTTGCTACGTTGTACTGTATGCGTTTCGTGAAAATCTTCGGCTCAGATCGGCTTGCTCAGGAGTGGATCATAAGAACAGGAAAAGGCTTTAGTATTTGTCATGTCTCTTTCGAAATTAATTCAATTTATGTCCACTATAACTAACTCTAAGCTTCTGTTTCATCCCAAAACTTGTATAAACAAAACTTCCCAAAAATTGTATAAACAATTCAAACTCGTATTTTAACGTTTTTGCACTGATAGACATAAAACAGCTTATCATAAGCTCTGTGACATCCTTAACAGATGAAACTGTTTGTTTTGTTGTTTTTAATCAATTATTGATATGTAAAAAAAAGATCACTTTGACAGTTTTATAGCATTAAGACGTTGCGTTTTCTGCTTCATAATACAAACTGTTTAAAAATCATGAAACCACTGATTAAATCTTACACGATTGCCGTTTTGCACCAAGGAGAATCTGCTTCTCTGGGTTTTTTTTTTCATATCAATTTTCAGTAAGTCAGTTAGTCCTTTCGCAAATCGATTCGTAGATCTCGATTAAAGTGAGACATAAATGCATAAATCCATAAAAATGATGGCCTTTGTGCCGTAATTCGAGATCAGAACCGTACACATACACGCTGCCTGCACAATCAGCTCAAGTACACTGCCGCGCCATAATCACCTTGAATCCGATCGAGTTCAGCATAGTAACGACGTCAGTTTTGCGCGGCCCGATGTGGCGCGAGGCAAAGTCCGGCTTGTTGGGGAACAGTTCCTCCACCGTGGCGAGATAGCGCTGAAGCTGCAGATTGCCCTGCAGGCTCGCCGCCAAACGCGTTGGGGCAAGCACACCGTGACACGTCAGCCCGGTGCGGCAGAGGCTCTGCAGCTGCTGCTTGCTCAGCATCATTGTGCGTTGCATTGTTGGAGGTGCTAGTTTTGTGTGTTCTAGCACTAATGGAAACGTTTTCAAATGACACGGTTTAACTGTAGCTTCAAGTCCGCAGACCACCCGATCGCATCGCACAGTGCACTGGCAGGAGAGTGTGATCACACGAACTGCAATCCCACACGGAGGGGCACGGCTTCTTGAGCAGGACTAACTGTAACGGCCACTTTGCATTACAACGAGCACTATGCACTCCACCTCGCAGACCTGTGCGGTGAAACGGTGAATCCGAACCGTACTGAGCACGCAGCCGGCCATTAGACGCTGCTTATATATGCCCAATGGTAGGACGGATGGCTTATCAAGCCAAGATTCCCTTCAGACCGCTTCTGACACGATCGCTCGGAACGATCAGCTCCGAATGATTAAGCCACTGGAGAGGCCGAACGTTCCAGGTTCCAGGATGCAGCACGGTGGCGTTGTTTGGTATGGGCAGGGCGGGCCAAAAATTCGGGAATCAGCGTAGTACACACGGATACGATAAGCCAACAATCATCCCCTGCACGGATGATAGAGGACGTGCCTGGGTGGGTCGGAGTACTATGCATCACGTGACTTGATGGGGCACAGCTGGCCGCCGTGGAAAGTAGGAGATGTTGTGTGAAAGAACGGGCAGAAGGAATTCGGAACCTGGGCGGAGAACGAATCATCACCATCGTTGCTGCGTGGCTGCCATTCGCATTCGCTGGTCCGGGTCAACCGATTTGGGGTGTAGGTTATCGGTCCCCAGTTGTTCCGTCTTGGCGTAATCACATGCTCTTTTTTCTTTCTGGTGTCGTAAACACGGAGAAACTGAAACCGAGCATCATTCGTCTTATTTTCGTGTATATTTTCTCTAGTGGTATTCGATCCCGTCAATGAAGGTGTGTGTCTGTCTGTGTTTTGCTTTGCTTTTGCGTCTTCCTGTGTACTTCTCAATCCTTCTCCCGCGCTATGTATTGGCGCGGCACCGAACAACTGACCTTCTAATCTCGCTGCTCTCCCCTTTTTTTTCATTAACTCATTAACTGTTTTCAATTCATTTGCTGCTTCGCGTAAATCGCCGTCGGAGTCTTGCTGAGGGAGGGGTAACACAGTAACAGATTGGTTTATGTTTGCTCCATGCGTTCCTTTTTCCATAATATCAAATGTAACTCGATAACTATACAATACAAGTCGAATATAATACAATCAACGCCGATGATTGGGAGATGTGAATGGGGAAATGTCCTTAAACAACCGATGTAAATGGCGAACAAGAGGGTAACAACAATGGTGCGCGTATTATGGGCGATGCAGCGATGCCAACTTTAACGTAACGGAACATTCCAGGTGAAAATGTGTCGCCCTCGTCGTCTCTAAGTGTGTCTATATAGTCTTTTTCCCCACAGCTTCCTGCTACTTTGCTAAAATCGTGCAACGAACCTGACATCTCAAGCCCTTTGGTAGCCCCAAGAGTAGGTTATTTGATTGGTTATAGCTTTTACTAACAACGTTCGTAAGTCTCGTATGCTCTACAGACAGGCTTGCCCCATCCCCAACCCTTCTTCTCTACCTGTATACATCACTGCTCGAATGAGTGATTCGCTCAATGCACCTACAACCCAATCCCTCTAACTAACACTTTTTAAGGAGCCTGTACCTGTCTGGCCGTCTGGCTGTCTCAACACAACCGTTCATATCTAATGTAGATAGTCGTAGATGCGTAGCTTACCCAAAAGTTACAAGCTGCACCTTAACATTAATGGCTGCTTGCGGAAGAGAGAAAGAGAGACGCAGCAGAGTCTAGAAGCACCTTAACGTATGCTGCTTTACTTCTTATCGTAAGGGATATTGTGGGATAGCTATGCGACCACCCAGTTGGTCAGTAACCTTAAGCACTACACTATGATTCGTTGACTCCTTGAGCGCCCAAAGATGCGATTCGAAGGTAGATGATCGGCCTCTACCGAGAAGAAGGAATATTGCAGGTTGGTTTGCGAGCCTGCTTGGTCGCTGCTTGCTTTATACACGATGAGTTATCACAGAAATTGTGGATTATACGGAGGACACGCGGGGCGAGAAAGAGCGGGCGGAAAGGGTGCTGGTATAGGAATGTGCGGTTTTTGCAGATGTTTTAGTAGGAGCATAAATGAGTTACGTGTGGTTGCAGTATTAAACATTCTACAAAACTTCCAAATTAAGTGAGTTTGCTGGAAGCTCTTATTTTTCTGATTGATCAAGAGGATTATTGGATGTTTTTGAATTTAAATGCAAGTTTACGACGATCATTTCTGGCTGGACGATAGCTCTAGAAGTGATTTGCGCAATTTTGTATTGGATGACGAAAAAAGTCATCATAAAGAACTGGAGGAAATGAAGAACTTGAGGTTTGGTGAAGATTCTCCACAAACAGAAATGACTTTTGCAAGGGCGTGTTGAACAGCTCAGCCAGTCCTTCCCATCCCACAAGTTCTTCCAAAAAGTTTTTGCAAAATAAATGAATGACGAATTACTTTGACCATTGACCGTGTAACCGATTTATCACAAAATAGCTTCCATTTCCGATAAACCCCACACGAACTCATTTATAGCCCAAACAGATGGCCCTGTTAGCCGCATCCCACAAGCATCTCCCGCTTGGAACTGGAAAACACCTAAAGATACGGTTAGTGTAGAGACTTTTTGTTCGGTGACGCCGCCAGCCCGAGGTTGAGCGCACCGTCCTGCTTAAAGTCCAGGCTGCTGTACTTGGTGGGCGAGGGCGAGAGCGCACTGCTGATCGGGAAGGCGGCCGCAATCGCGGAGATCTTCTCGTAGTCGAACCGCATCATAATGTTCTCGCAGCTCTTGATGTGCGAGTGGTCGGTGTCGTGGAAGGGCGTGCCGCGCAGCGTCGCCGGATGTCGCCCTATGTGGATCGAGCTGGTCGGTGAGAGGACGGGCGGTTGGTTGGGATGGTAGGGAGGTGAATTTTCTGCAGAGCGTGTAGTACGGCCCGACGCTACCGGGGTGGCTGGTTTCAACGATTCTAGATAGGCTTTGGTGATGATCGGTGACGATGGCGACTTGTCGAACTTGACCAGCGGACTGCCGGTGTCGCGTTGCAGATGGAGCGTGTACCGGTCGTGCGACGTGCTCTTGAGCGTGGTTGGTCGGGTGTTCGGGGCGGTAGGTAGTTGTCGGGACGGGGACACTAGCCGGGGTGTGATCGGGGGCGAGTGGCTGTAGTACGAGGCGTAGGTGTACGTTTTGGGCGATTCGCGATCGAGCGACTGATTGTCGGATGAGTAGTCGCTGCTGTGATCCTTGCGAGACCGATTGTTGCTCGCACTCTTGTCACCGTCCCGACCGTCCTTGTCCTTCCGCCGACGGGGTGAGTACTCCTTGCGCTTGCGCGGTCGGCTCGGCCGATTGCAGGACGTTGGGCGGCAGGAGCGGGACTCGTGGTGCGTGGTCGAGTAGTCGTGCACCATGACGAGTGGCGGCTCGGTGCCACAGTTTACCGACGATCGCCGCGTGGGGCTAACGCTGTCATCGAACTGCTTGAGCGACTTCTCCAGATTGTCGATCGTGTCGTTGATGCGATCCGACTGTATGTCCGACTCGTAGTCGCAGTAGTTGTCGATCGTTTTGATTGAGTTCTCGATCGACGACAGCGTCGCGAGCATGTTTGCGTTCGAGCGCTTCAGGTAGTCGATCGTCTTGATGGTGGTAATGTAATCGTCACCCAGCTTGATCTTCCCGTCCTCGATGCTCTTGATGATTTCGTCCGTCTTGCAACACTTCACCTCGTCCGGTATGTGAATGGTGCGCAGCATTTCTTCCTTCACCTGCCGCACGATCACCGCCTCCTCCGGATCACGCACGAACGCCACGTCCTCGCTGCGGATCGATTCGCAGGACCGGCTTAGCAACCGCTCGGTTCCGTTCTCTGGCCTCAGCAGCTCGTCAATTTCGTGCCGGCTTTTGCGCTTTTCCGCCGTACTTTCGGCGGCCGCCTTAAACCGCGCAAGCTGCTCGTCCGTCTTCTTGATCAGCTCCTCCGTTTTCAGACTGAGCGGCGTGACCGTATCACTGTGGTCGGCGCTTTCCAGCTTGAAGCGGGTGGGCGATTTGCGGGCCAGGGCGAGACGTGAGATTTGCTCCTCAGATTTCTTCAACACCTCCTCCGTTTTGCTTGAGGACACAGTGGTGGACAGGGCCAGGGCGGTTGGATGCGGGGTGCTTTCGCCAAGCTTCATGTCGATCAGCGAGAGTCGTTTTTCCAACTTGTCCATCATCTTCTTGTCGTGGGTCCGAAAGCGTGCCAACTGTTCCTCGGTTTTCTTAATCAATTCCTCCGTTTTCGATGACACTGCACGCGTATCGATGGCGTTAAAGCTTAGGTTTACTGGTGGTGGGGATGAGGCTGTAGTCACCGGGTCGGGCTCTTTCGAGGGCACAACAGACGGTACGGATGTGATCGGGTCCGTTACCTTCTCTTCTTCCGGCGTTATGATCTCCCGAAAGTTATCCTTGCGCACGTAGTAGGTCGGCTCTGGAGGGGCAAACCTTGCCAGCTGTTCCTCGGTACGTTGTATGAGCAAATCCGTTTTCGATTTAATATCTTCCCCAGAGATCGACGCTTCCTCCCCGGACGCAGTTGGGGCTTCACATTCAAACTTCAGCCGGAAGGGCGAGAGCATCGGTTTTTCCATCTCCGTCTTGTCCAACACCTCCTCCACACTATGAGTAAGCTTGCGATCGAGCGTGTCCTCATCTAGATGCAGGCTCGGCAGTTGTTCGATCGTTTTGATGAGCGTTTCCGCTTCGTCCTCCTTGATCAGCTGATCCGTCCGGTGTTCGTCCTGTTCCCGCGTCTTGCGTACTATTCTACCCAGGATGAGCGAGTTCTCTTTGATGATCTCCAACATTTTGTCACTCTTGAGCGGGTTGCTGTCGATCGCTACCAGCCCTTCCGAGGCGGACCGTTTGGAGATGTCTTCCGGTGGCAACTCCTCCCCCTTGATCGGGTCGTCCATTGAGAAGGACTTTTCCTTCAGGAACTTTACCCTGTTGGCGAGGTACCGCTCCACGTCTTCCGGGCTTTCGTGCGGGATGTTGTCGTCCTGTGGTGTTGGGGTGTTGAGTGCATCGGCAATCTGGTACTTGGGCTGTTTGGCTGTTGGCTCTCGATCGACCACCGACGCGAGATCCACATTCGGTGGTAGCAGTGGACTGTCGTGTTGCAGGGTGCTCTTGATTGGCAGCTCCAGCACAAACGACGACGACATAGACGAACGGTTCGAAACGTTGGTAAAGCTGTAGTTGTCCAGCTTGGAGGTTGCGTCGCTCCTGTCCAGCACACTCTCAGCGGTGGTAACGAGCGATTCGCTCACCCGGCGCTCCTTAATGACGTTGAGGTCGAGCTTGCTGGGCCGTTCGGCGGCGTTGATCCGCTCGAACAGCTCGTTCGTGACACCCTCGTCGCTTACCTTGAACGATGCGGACGGTTCGAGGTCGGTGCGGCTTCCAACCACTTCCACCACCGGGGTGGAGCTTTTCGTCGCGTCCACGGTCACCGTATTGTCGGTCGGTATGTTGGCCAGGTAGTCGGAGTAGTCCATCAGCGAGGAGGGCGTCTTGAGCGGGCTGATCGTGGACATGCTGACGTACTTGCTGATGTCGGGAATGGGGGACAGCTGGCTGGTACTGGTAATCGCGATCGAGAGCGACCGATCGTCCTGGTCGGGTTTACGCTCGCTCCCAGTAATCGGTAGCTTTAAGCTTGGTGGCGGTGGTGGTTCAAGTACCAGATCTGACCCAGGACTTATCAATTCACTCGCCAGTTGCGGATCAACCTCGGACGTCCGGCTAAGCTCGGTCTCCTCGTCCTCGCCGTACGATGACGGTTCCTCCTTGATGTCGGTAAGCTCACTGTCGCTCGGTACAATCACGACCAGCTTCTCCTCGTCAGGCACTTCCCGTATGATGGACTCGGGCGTTACTCGTCGTTTCATCGGTGAGGCTTCCAGCGAGGACGCACTCAATGGCTGATTGTCGTCGTCGCACAGCGACGTGCTGGTGCTCGATTCTGCGTCCGACTCCTCGCTGTAAGAGGAGGACTCGCTGCGGCGTTTGAGCGCGCCGGTGCGCGCACTCGACGACCCATCACCCCCGCTGCTGCCTGTTTCCGACAGGTTGCTGATGGCGGAAGACGCGCTGGCGGATTTCTTAAGCTTTGGCGAACTACCGTCCGGTTTCCCGGGCCCATCCTCACGCTGCAGTGATTGTTGTTGCGGTTGTTGCTTTTTGGGCACCGACTCTTTCGGCAGGTCCTTCCACTTGAGGCTGTTGCGTCGCTGCTTCGTTTCGTCCATATCCTTCCAGTGGAGCGTTTCGACTGGCTTGGGAGACTTTGGTCCGGCTGACTGCTTGCCGGACTGTTTGGAGGATTTCGCCGACCGGACGGGCGGCACCGCACCTTGCGGTGGTCCGAGCCGTTTGCCTTTGGCACTGAGCAACGCGTTTTTGCCGACGAGCAGCTGGTTCACCTGCAGTGTGCCAGCGTTCGGCGACGGGTTGGCGGGTTGTCGGGCGACGGCCGCCGTTAGGATGATATGTGCCTGCCGCTGTCGTTCCCGCAGCTTGTCGTACTGCTTTTTCAGCAGGGAAATGTCCAGGTTCATCTTTTCCTTGCCCTCGGTGCGGGCAAAATTGGGCGGAATGCCGAGGGAGGCCCGCCGGCCGGACCGCAAACCCCAGGCTGTGGCTGTGACGGCTAGCCGGGAGTCCTCGTCCGATTCGCCCTCGTCGTCGGAGTAGAAAATCCTGCCAAGAGAGAAGAGAGTTGGGCATTAGAGATTGAGTGTGTTAGTTGGAACGTTACGGAATCTTCGTACTTCAAGTTGGAGGTGTCCTTCAGCTGGGTAATACTGTTGAGGTGTTTGTCCCGCAGCCTTTGCAGGTCCGCTATTGGTCCAATGTCAACCACTCGCTGTATCAGTGCGTTCGAGTCTACCAGACTGCCGCTAACGAGCTCCGACGAGAGGGCGCCCATTTTGCAGTAGAAATCGTCAGCCGTTTTGGTGGCGAGAATTTTGCTGCAACGAAGGACAGGCTTGCGGTAAGGAAGCTGTTGAACAAACAGGCATATCATACTACCTTTCTAGAATTCCCCAGATGGCCAGCGCGGTACGCAGCAGCACATCACTGCCCTCGATCAGTATTAGATCCCAGACGCGCAGCACCAGCGGTATGGGCAGGCAGGTGCAGAACAGCGTGAGAAACCATTGCATCGTGAACACATTCGTCAGTGGTGGCTCGAAGGCTCCCTCTGGGCCCTGCAGCTTCTGAAGGTGGCGAGCCAGCTTAGGCAGCCGAGTGCCAAGCAAATCCCGAAACACGGCCATGTCGGCCTGCAAACCACCGAGCGAACCGCAGAAGTAGCCCGCCGGCAGCAGTCCCTCGATCAGCAGGATCATCACCTTGATCGAGTCGGATTCGCTTTTGTCCATCACCTGCAGTATGAGGGCACCGAGCATGTTGAAGCCCTGGCAGTAGCCCACCTCCGGGTTGAAACGCGAGTAGCCGAGCAGGACGCGCTTCAGCTTGCCCTGGTTAATCGTGCCGGATGGACCAGAGCAGAGGCTCGACCCGGTCCGATGCAGGTCCTTCACGATCTGGATGCCTAGTTCCTCGTCGTCTTCGTCCGACTGCTCGCTGAGACACTTGGCCGATTCCTCATCCCAGTTGATCGAGCGTGTCTTTAGGTACCGGTCTGCCAGAGCCATCCAGAGCTGGAGTTGGGGGAGTTGAACGAGAAAATAAGTTAGGTTAGAGTTTGATATTACAGAGCAAGGATTGTGACATTACTTTTCTTCGAAACTCGGATGGCATACCGCCGGGTAGGCGGGCCACCATCTTCATCGCGTGCAGCCATTGGTTAAAATCGGACTGCGTGTCCGGGACGCCCATCTTCTTGCTGATGTTGTAGTCGGAGCTGGAGGCGGAGGGTGGAGGCGGAGGGGGCGGTGGTGGCGGTGATACAGCATTGAATCGCATCTCTTCCGATTCTGTAACGAGCAGGAAAGCGGGTATCGCTCTTTATCTGTTTGAAACACCGACAATTGGGGCAACTCTTTGATGCACATTCTTTGGTTTTTTAACATAACAAAGCGATTGAACGAATTGAAAGTAAAAAGATGCTGGACTAATTAGAAGTGTTTAAAGTACGTGCAACAAATGGAAAGTCCTACGAAAACAAAACTCTTACATCTTTTCTATCTCTCGTTTGCAGCAAGAGAATAAATGGGTAAACTTTTGTACAACGATTTGATGACCTGTAAAAATGATATCATTACCGTGAAATGAGTAACCACCAACTTTGTGCGAAATTGCTCTTCCAGGAAAATACATTTCCTTACCCGGTAGTATTGTTGGTGTGCACGGAATGTGCAGAGAAAGAAAAATTAAAACAAAAAACAAATTTTTTTCCTGTTGCTTCTTCTGCCTCTTCCGGCTTTTGGGAAGGGCAGTTCGGATCTGCCAAACGGACTAGGCATAAAAAGATGCTAACAATTTACCTCTCAACAAGCGTAAGTGTGTAATTTTTCTCCTGTCTGACACGGCAAATTGAACAGAGAGGCAGCAGGCTTATCTCGCTTACCACCGGTCGTTTGTAAAATTAGTTTCGCGAAGATTACTTCTTCCCTCCGGTTGTGCTGTTGGTAAAATCGTGGAATCGTGGAAAGTGTAGCGCATGTTTCACTACCACGTAGCGGAGTTGAGGGCAGGTGGGTCATGTTGAAGGAGATAGAGGCAACGCGGTAGTTGTAGTTACACATAGAAGGTTTTGACGATTGTTTTTTTTATGGTTTTAATTGAATAAATCAATCTTTACTTAACTCACAATCGAACGAATAGCCTCTTATGTAGATATGTAACGTAATATTTTCCAGTCAAAGAATAATAAAATGATCGAATAATATACTTGAGTCATTCTTATCACCAAACATAATGTACCGTGTATTTCGTGAATAACAGTTAATTTCATTTAGTTGTCTTTTTTTTATTAACCTGAGTACTTATAATATTTATGCAGAAAATACAAAACTGCCGTGAAAATACACAAAGAAACATAAAAACCGAAAAAGTATTTGCCATAACAGAAAGCTCTGAAAAGGACAAATTATTTCTAAAAATATCTTTTTTAATTTCCTGAGCAAATCTAATTGACTAAAAATGGGGCAAAAACTCAAATACAATGTGATACTAAAGTGAGAACCTTTAATACATTCTGTTCTTTTGAGGATTGAGCTTTTTAAAGCGCAAACAGGTTGAGGTTATAGACATTCAATCCAGACACAAAATAAGCGCAAACAGAACGTCTCGCAATGGAGTAGACGTTTCAGATGCCTTAAGTTCAACGAGACGTAGTTAGATTACAGTTAACACGTAACATACACTAAGGACAGACGTGTTGAGATTTAATGCTGTTTACTACGGAATTTCTATAGTTTATCTAGGTGACCGTCTTGCCCCGTGCAGGTGGCACACTTGTTCCATATGCCAACAAATAAATATGTTTACATTTATTTTTGTCTTGGACCTATCAAATAAGTTAGGCAATTAGATGTTTAAGTTTATAAGTTATACAGCCATAGAGTCACATAGGGCATTAGTGCACATGCAGGGCATGCTCTGGTTAGGCTTTGACCCTACTGGGTTGTTGCGCCACCGAAGAAGAAGAAGAGTCACATAGGGTGGCACACGCGCCCCTAATGTCGCTATGTTTGCTTAAATGCAAATCACTCTTGGGCTTATAATTAAATAAAAACGTTAGCCTTTGTCCAGCAGTTTTTCGTAGGAATGAATACGACGCCTTACTTAAGTAGGCATACTTGCCCCAGAATCCGCTACCAGCTCCACAGCCAATCCGTGACCCCGTCGAATGCTGTCGTGTGCCGTGTTTGTATAGCCGCGCTTTAATCCGTGCAGCGTTTCTCGAGCGCAGAACAGGATTGAGCTACAAGCGGATGAGAGATGATAACAGAAAAACCAGAAGACTATAAACCACGACCTCTTTTCGCATACATAACCAACTATGTAGCTGCATCGATGGAAAAATCATCGCACCTCCCACCCACGTTAATTTCCAGCCGAAGCAAAGTGGATGGTGGATTAACAGCTCGAAGGCAAATAACGACACGTCTCGATAGATGATAATCGGATCGTTTGTCGGAAATCCGGAACGGCAAGCCTGACAGGCACAGTGGAAAGTAGGTAAACAAAACGTCCCGCCAACGCCCTCACCCCTATCCCCTCCACAGACCGCAGCAATGGATGAAACGGAAGTGGTAGTGTAACGCGACTTTTCGCGACTTTTGCCTCATTTTCCTAAACCACCTGTTGCCGGTGGCAGGGTGCGTTTTTATGTGCGAATGATGAAGAAGTAAAACTGCGGCGCCAAGGACAAAACGCCGCGGACAGCTAAAATGGGGTGGGTAGAAGGACGCAAGCAGCGAGAAATCTCGCTGCCAACCAAGTACAAATTGAGATTAATGCTCGGTCGGCTGGTGGCCGTTGGTTGCCCGTTAAGCTTCCGGTGGAAAAAAGGACAAATTCATTAGAAATGTGCTCGAGCGGAGGGATTACAGCCCGGGATGATAACAGTGAAAGGTCGGAGATTGTTTGTGTGTGTGTGTGAGGAAGCTAGATTCAAATAAAAATAGCACCATCATCGTGTCGTAATTACCAAAAACTGGGGTGAATCATTCCGCCAGCTGGACGCCAGACAGCTTAGGCAGTGCGTTCAACACCGGACACTGCACTTACCACGCACAGCCTTTGCTGTTTGTTACCATTTTCTGCTGAGTTTATTTTAAAACCTGTTCACCGGTTTCGGTTTTTATTTTCATGTAAGATACTGCTATTAATTCGATTCTATTTCGAGCTACACAGCTTCGGTGCAAGGTTGTACGGGTGCGTGAGGAGAACAAATTGAATTTTCGTCCAGTGTGGTGTAGGCAAACCAGCTCCCAAAAAAATAAAAAAAAACCGGGTGTCCTTCAGTGAAGCCCCTGTCGTTTCGTTGGAAAATATTCATTTCCATCCGATTAACTATTCATTTTCGGCTGCCCCTCGTTTTCCTTGTGGCGCCCGTTTAGTATCGAACCTGTCAATAAGGGTGAACGGCGAACGAAAATAGACAGCCAGGTCCGCTTTCGATTCCGACACCGACTGGCTGGCCTGGGTGATGCCGGCTGGTGCTTTTCGTTGCCGCTCTCTGTGTGGAAGGTGTTAAAGATAACGCAATTGGGGTTGAGGGATGAAGCAGATTGGAGGCCAAGCTAAAATTGATACGAAACGTCCCAACGCAACGTATCTACAGAAAAGGGGTTTGCACTGATAAACGACCCCAGCGACTGCTGCGTGTCCTGACGAAGGCGTACAGTAAAAGCTCATCTCGAAAGACGGGTGAGAAAGCTTAACTGGAGCGAGCAGGAAAGGAAGCAACTGGCTCATTTGTTGCACGTTTGCCCCGAAGTCCGTTGACGAGCCGGCTGTGCTGGGCGCTGGCTGCTGTTGCCTGATTGCCAACGGGCACGGAAAAGCCACCGAAAAGGGTGCCACGTGTCCCGTGCTTGTGTGCTGGTGTGAAGTACACTGAGCCACCGGACAAGCTACTTTCCCGCACCGCACCGACACTGACCGCTCACGGCAAGAGGGTAGAGCTGAGTGCGGCCCACGCCATTCACTTATCCATCTACATGTTTTCTAATTTAGTCGGCTCTCAAGTAGCATAAAACAGCTACCCCCTTATGCAGCGGGGCTGCAGCAATGAGACAGCAGGAAAACAGGAAAATGGAAAACAACCTTGCTGGTGTTGTGGTGTGCTTCGCTTTTTGCTATTTGAACAGCAGCAGCTGTGTGCTTCTCGTTGTGTTCGCACTGCGTAAAAACAGCGTGCTGTTGTTAAAATGGGATGCATTGTGCAGGGACGATTCCACCACGGGGGCTCGGTGGAAAATAGCCGGATGCTTTTTGCCTTGGCATTAAACGTCCCGCAGTTGAGGAGTTGTGGCTTTCGGTGCCAACGTACAGCAAAACCATAGTGTGTCGTATTTGCTACTATTTGCTCTTGTTGTGCCTTTCGCGAGTCACATTGAGCTATTGCAATTAGACGTTATTGAGTGCCACAGTTTATCATGTCACTAAAATAGCGCTTTAATTTATCATTCAAAATAATTAGTGTAACATTAAAAATATTAAGTGTTACCTGAGCTCAAAACTATTTTTTTGCTAGATTAGATTGAAAAAGGGCCCGCGATTAAGGCCATCCGAAATCATGTCTGATTGTTAATTGAATTTTTAAATTAATTATTTGTTATTTGTGAATAACTCACAAAATATTTGTGAATAGTTAAATAATTGTGCCGTCTTGTCTTTTGATCATTTAGTGGGATCATTTGGAATGGGAATAATGTAATGGGATTTGTGATTTATTTCACTTTGTTTTGTGTTATCTATATTATTGCTTAAAATTTAACTACAAAAACGATTTATAACATACTGAAGAATCAAATTGAAGATAATGTGAACCATCTATTCGCCTGTTTCCACGAGCTTATCGAGTCGATAGTAAAACATTGTTTGCTTGTAAAGTTGAGCCGATGTGTTGTGTGTGTGTCTTGCTAAAAAAGTAATGTTTTATATATTTGTAGAACTTCCAATAGATAGCGACTTGAAAGCACATAATACTTATTATCATTAGTTACCAGAAAAGTCAGCTCTAATCAACTCAAGTATAAAGTATTTTTTTGTTATTAATAAGTTCAATAAGAAATGATTTATTGTCCATTCGTGCAAAACTTTCATTAAAAGTCGTGAAATATTCTGCTTTTAAAACCTATTAGAATAACATTGCATCAATTTAAAACAATTTTCTATAAAGTTAAATATTTTGTTTCAAAAACTGTCAACATTGTATTGAAAAAGCGTGTTTTTCTTCTCATATGGCGTATGAAAAAAAGGAAATGTGCAAAATTAAAACGTATGACTAAAAACCACGTCAAATTAATATCGCATTCGGCATTTCCTGTTTGTGGCCAAATTGTTAAATAATAAGATAATTGTACCTACTTTCCTTTAAATTCCTCCATGCCGCGTGTAGTCTAATGTCAGTAATGTTATTTCTTTTGAATTGCATAATAGCTATAAGACATTTCCATTTAGACTTTATTTGGTGTGATAAAAAAAAAACTGAAGATGTACTAAAAATATCATAGTCGAAACGTTGAAAGCGTTTTTTTCTATCTACTTTCTAGTTGGATGACATTTTAATAATTTAGTTAAATAATTTATTATGAATTCAACAGCATGAACTCAAACAAGCTATGTAACTCATTAATATAAATAATATGTTTTCAAAATTACTACTCAGAATCTGCCGTAGAAATATGCTTTTCAATAATGATATATTTTTCCATTCATTACTGTACTATTATTTCCTAATCATTATCTAATGCGATTAAAAGCTAAAAATGCATTAATGTCTAAAGTATCTAATAGAATAATTAAAGCTATGAAGCGTTTTCACTTGTGGAAAGTCAACAACGGTGGCGGGAAACCTTTCACACGTGTCACACGCAGACGCAACGCTATCGAATGAATTAATTTGACTTGATCGTTTCCATCGACTAACACTTTGCGCTAAATTTATGTATCATACCAATTCACCACGATCGATTAAGGGCGGCGATAAAAACAAGCAAGGGGAAAAAAATAAGCGGAAAGCAAAAACCCTGCATGCTTTCAAACAATGTAACCGTTAAAACTGCTTATGAATCAATGAGCACGACTTCCGCCTCCTCTCAGTGCTACTCGAAGTGTCCTTCAAACCATTGCGGGCACGCCGCTACGATTCCGACCTCCGCTAACCCACGCCCCGGCTGCCAATTTTTCCTCACCGTGACCGTCACCGTGCTATTGATTCATAAAAATAAACTCATGCAATAAAGCCGCGGCCCCGCGAGCCGGAAGAATCCCGGCCAAGACGGGTACGGTACGGAAAGCACTAAAGTAGTAACAAGCGAACAGTGTAACGGGCCAACGGTGAAGGGCGCAACCTTCGGACACGCGTGCGGATGTGTGAGAGGAAGTCCTCCAGAGCACCACACACACACGCACACGCACGCGGACGGACATCCGGTGCCTGGGCCGGTAGGAATGTGTATACCTTGATAGCAGCTGACGATCGGGCCAGTGTTGGAGACGGTCGGGGTGGTGGCCGCCGGTGCCGATGGGGCACCGCCGACGGTAAGGTTCTTAATCGAGCTGAAGAGAAAACTCATGTCAAGAGGTGGTCCCGAGCCGGGCGCGTTGCTGTGGAAGACCTCGGTCGCGTGGCACTCGCTGGCACTGACGGTGCGGATCGTTGGTGACGGTGCGGCTCCGTCCGGCTGCTGTTGCGTGGGAATGGCAATTGGTCCTTAGCTGCGGAGCACCATCATAAATCATGGCGCTCGTAAATTCCATGCTACACCATCCTCGGGCAGGGAGCGGCGGAATTTGCACTACACTCCGTCACACACACACCACACACACCACACACGCACATAAACGCACAAGTAAGCACTTCGTCTAGGTCCGTCAGGCTCGGTTTCGGCTCGAGGTCGACTAGAAACGACCGAACGTGCCCGGTAGCTAAGGTTTGTATTAAAAGTAAAATGGTTAATGAATATCGGATAGCCAACGGATGGTCAAGACGCTGGTGGATCCCTGTCTGAAGGCAGTTCGGACACTTTATCATCAGCAGCATTTTGGTGGCAACGTGGAGGCGAGCGGGCAGAGGATCGATTCCAGTCGTAAAGCGCATGAAGCATTAATGCACACTGGAGAGAGGATGGATGGATGCTACTGATGATGAGCCAAGGATGACGATCGACTTTGAATGTAGGTGGGGTTTGATGCGGTGTGTGGTCAGGATTGAAATGTCGATTCGGTGAAGCGGTAATTTAATTTTCGTTTATGATCAATCGATCGGCGTAATACCCGTCTGAATTTATCAATATTGCGTTACGAGTGTACATGTGTGTCGATGGTGTCATTGCTGAATCCGAAGGTGCTATACGCTCTTCCAATTTGAAGCTACAAATTCATGGAAACTCGTGGCCGAATCATTAAAGAGTTATATTATAAATTTGTCAAACGAAACAAGAAGCTTAACTATTAATTAAAGCAAGTATAGGACGAAGACACTTGCAGCAAGTTGTAAAAACCTAACAATGCCTCCTTTCTCTCAACCTTTAACGACTTTAAAAATAATCAAACTTAGTTAGTCACAGAAGGTTATAGATCCAAGGTGCCTCTTGCACAGAGGTACCCACTCCACTCCACCCCTATAAGCCGAAAGGTCTTTGTTAGCTTAAAACATCACGCAGGAGGTGACTTTCGACCCAGCAGACGGGAGGGTTACATTTTTGGACGACTTCAAAGACGGTATTAAATACCGGCACAAAATCCATTCCCTAATGGATGCCTTAGTTGTTGGGGCGTTGATGAGACGGTAAGGATCTTGCAGTTTGGTTCAGCGGATTGTCACAAAACGAGTTTTGTTGATCTGTTTGGGATTACTACAGTCACTCTGAGAGGTAGATTATGTTATATTTTGAGGTTAGATTTGTCTTTTCGAAAGTATTCAAACCCTGGGTAGGCAGGACATCCTCAACTTATTGTACTTATTGTATACAACAATCAACTTTATAGTAGTGAATGAAATTTTCAATACAATTAATGAGCCTAACAGCGAACCAAATGAACGATTTCACCTGACTGTATAATCAATTTCAGTGGCCTTTACAATAAAATGCCTGTTTTTCCAAGTCTTTATCCTTTTCTAGTGCAAATGTGATAGCAAATACAAGACACACGCACCAACCATTGCAGCTATCTTCTTGCCCTTCTGCACACGATCAATGCTAACAACTGAAGGTTACTTTCACCTTTTCACAATATTACATTTCACAAAACTTTACCCTCCACTCCAGCCTTTCGACTTCATCCGGCAAGATTTGCTTCGTTAGCTGGCCAGCTCTAGCGCTTCCTTTCGCCGTCATGCTTCGCACACGTGCCTGTATTATTGTAAAATTTCTACTTATGCCACCACAAAAACGGAACCACAGCAACACACAAAATCATGAAAACGAATTGTCCGCTTGTTATTTGAGTTGGCTAGTGTTTGGATGCCCATTGTTTAGGGGGTTTCTTTCTGTCGTCATCCAGCCTGAAACCACAATACAGTAGTAGCAGGTAAAGGTATTACTTCCCCAATCTCATTTCCCCCGTTCGGGAGGAGACGCGTGCCATTTACATGCCAACGAACTGAGCAGAGGATGATGAACCGGACCGAGGCAAAGCACTGTGGCCGTACCGTTGGCCAACACCAGTATTAGAAACCGGGACTGCAAAAGACATCCTTATGGCAGGAAGAGTGTAAGGTTGCCTGGGATTGCTCGTTCGCACTGTAGGCAGATCGTTATTTTTCTTTGCCTCATCATAGTTACGCCATCCGGTGTGCGTCGCATTTACACCCACCAACCAGTTTTGATCATGATGGAACACATAATTTCTCTCCGAGGACCTATTTCGCTCGAAGCAAGGCAGGACTTGACATGGCAGTTGTTTTCATTTTTATTTTATAATCGAAACATGAACGCCGTGCCGGTGCTGCTGCTGCTGACAAGCATTGCTTAGCTCCTACGCGGTTTCTGTTCAATGTAAAAATTCCTAAACCCACACGATTGATGACGTCGTTGGCTATCGTTTGGAGCAAAAGGCATCCGCCGGTCTGGTAGTACATCTGGTATTTGCTTGTTTCTGCAGGTGGCGTTTACACGCCCGCCTAACAGCCTGATAATGCCACGCAAGAACGGGAGTAGGAAGTACACCTACGTGGTTTTCGAAACAAAGTAAAACAAAAAGCACAGCAACAGATTTGACGACTGACCGAGAATACCCTGTACGGCAAGGATGTGGTTAATGGTAAACGTCTTGCAATTTGGTTGCGGAAAGGAATTTGTTTCTTGAAATGTTTCCAAACAATGCCATCCTGAATGGTTCTTTTTCATGCCATGATTTACTAGTATACTGATTTGTTGTCTCTCTAATTGAGTATGGAAGCAAAGTACTTTGGTTTGGGTGAAAACCATTGGCTCGTTTCCCTGACAGCAGCCCACACTGGTGATAATTAACCGATGGTTGCCGGAGTTCCTTCAGTCCCATGCAGATGGTGAGCTTAAGTAAGGAAGTACCTTCTATTTCGGTTTGATTAATGGTTTTGTTGTAAGACAAACATATATTTCCACTAATAACTATTGCTTTGTATAGCTCAATAATATAAACATATATTTTTTTTGAAGAAAATAACGAGTTAAAAAAACTATTAAAATGATTTTCTAGTGAGTAGCTTTAAATATAGTAGTTTATTTGAGCCAAGTTTCTTAAACATAATTGCCCAAAAAATATTATGATGGTAAAAGTATATATATTTATTGGATGTATGACAGTCGTGGAGATATTGTAATTTATTTTTCCTATTTTTGTTGCTCTAACGCTATTGACATAATTAAAAAATTAAGCAGCGCTTCTGTAACAAGCTAACCTTCACAAAAATACGATGCCTTGCTGATTAACGAAACAATGATTATCAATTCACCGAAGGATCGTTGCAACCCGAACCTATTTTAGCTTCAATTTATATTATGCCCAATTTTTACGAGTTTCAGGATATGATAAATTAACGATAAACTACTACTCTTATTTGAAAGAGTTAGCAATACGGCCTGGCCGTTACTACCGAATAAAAAAAAATTGAAAGAGTTAGCTGATAGGAGCAACGACTGAGAGTCGATCTATAGGTTTTACATAAAATCGTATGTAATCATCTCCTCTAGTAAAATACCACCCTAGTTGTCGGTGTTATGTTGCCGATTTATAGAAAGAAAATAGCACTGCTATTTAAGATATCCATGATGGATAATAATGGAATATTGGATTGGATATTGGAATAATAATCAATTGTAGCACTGCAAACAACGATTGTTTTACACCTAGTAAGCAAGTTACTACCAGGTCGAGTCACGCAAGTACTAAATGTTTTCGTAAACGTTTCGACTATCTAGGCACGGTTCATAATGATCGTGGATTGATCGTACTAAATGAATAAAATGGTCTAATGGTCACCGATAATCTACGGGTCACGAGAATCGCTGTTTGTTGTGTTTCCCGTTCGACTCTATCTCGCACATCTTCTGGATCAATAATATGCTTTCGATTACCGAAAGGTTATTTCCAGTCGATTCTGATCGTTGAACCTGCCGAGGCGATCCATTAAACCTACTGCACCGGGCTAAACGGAAGGGTGCGAGGAAGACTAGGGTATAAAATTAATGTGCTCGTAAGTTTATCGCGTATGTTTATAACACACCCGCCAGGCAGACGTTAGGGCAGTAGGAAAGAAATCAAGAAAATTAAAGCGCAGGAAGAGAGACGCCACTGTCGTCGGGTGAAGTATTTTCATGTGGATGAATATTTAACGAGTGGAAAGGTCACGTTCGAGAGCGACAAACCGTGCTTGAGAAGATGGGCTCAACGAAACGTTTGCTTCGTTGCAGACCCGGGAATGGAAATTCAACTGCTTCAGCCAGATGCGGTGCGGGGAAGTGTAAAGAGCCTCGTGTCGTGGGCGGTTAAGCTGTCGTTCCATTCTAGCCAGCGTGTTGTCGTTGATCGGAAAATGTGACCGACCGAACAGGAGGAAACAAAATCGAGGGAATGTAATTAAACATCCTCTTAGGCGATACAGCACCATCGTTCCAATGGTTTTATCGAGCAGAGTATTCGTGTGCGGTACGATTGTAAGGTACTACACCGTTGACTCACTGTTTCTAAGCGCGAACCTATGTTAATGCCAGTTATCACTGCTGTCAGTGTAAAAGCTCCAGAAAAATAATCCCTTCATCGAGGGAAAACGAGCGACAGAACAAGGGAACAGATCCTTAGCAATAGTATCCGGCTCGACTACGCTTTTCACTTCGTGCCGTTCAATATTTTTCCGATGCCAGTGCTCGGATTTTCCGGTTTCCATGCGGATTTTCCACCTCTTTCTTGCACTGGGATTCTATTTTTGAGGAGTGCAACCGCGCACCACTCGCGATCTGTAATCGATGCGGTGAATTCAATTATAAACGATACTACACTCATACAGGTGCAAATTGACGAGGCCCGTACGGAGTGATTGCAATGCGGACGTGGACCCCCCGCTCGTGTAGGGGGGAAAGCGGTGGAGCGATTGTGTGCCGTGGAGGTAAATGAAAAGTAGGGCGAAAGATAGTGGGAAAGGATATTGCACGGGAAATTAGAATTCAATGAAAGTGGTGAATGCAGCAATGTGCATTGTGGCGCTTCGGATTGGGAGGCGACACCGTTTCAATCAGGTAAAGGTAAAATGTTTATTTGGCATAGATTTATGAATTGCGTTAAAAAAGTAAAAAGGATTACGGTCATACGATAAACGAATGCAATGAATACGCTGTCGAATATAAAAATATGAAAAAAATTTTTAGTAAATGAAATTAAAATGAAAATCGATGAGCATAATTTTCCTATGGAAGCAGACAAAGTTTGTGTACAAAACAGATTAACTGTTTTTTTCAATATGTTTGAAATCCATCGCAGCTTCTGCAGATAGTGGTTTTTGGCACATATTGACCAAGTATATATGAATTTCAGAGTTTTTTTTTATCTCGAAAAGTTCAGTTAAATTAAATAATTGATGAAAAACAAAAAGGAACATTATACAACGTGAGAACAGTTGGCAATAAAGAAATATGGAGAGGTTTTCCTTGCAATTCCACAACTGATCACGTAGTCCAATCATTCAAACAATTGTTGATTTCCATTGAACAAATGCCAAATTCTGCAAGGGTTTGTTTAGATAACGAAGCATTATCAAAAAGCACTAATCTCTTGATCAATGCAAAACATGTACTTGATACTTATCTGAACACATAATCCAAACTCGTCCCAAAATCAACGTTTTTTTTTTTATTTAAACGACGGATTGTTTCAAGAAATGTTAACTTTGGTGTTTTTAAATAAACCTTCAGAGAATGTGAACACCACTTTATTGGAATAGAAAAACTTGACTATTGGCTAAAAACTAAATGTAAGGGCTTTTATATATTTAGACGATTTTTTTTTAACAATAATGAATGAGTCAAATGTTATTATACTTTGTCTTGGTCAAAGACAACTGTTGCTTCAATTTTAAGAAGATATGTAGATTAAAAAAAAGGATAACCAATCTTTATCAATACGGCCTGGCCGATACTACGAAAATACAAAAAACTCTTTAGGGTGATTTAACTCAGAGTTGATGAGTTAGACCAGAGAATTAATTCTTGAACTCACTATCCAATTAAAAAAAATGGTTTTATAAACCATAAAATGATTTCCAGAACTCATTCAGAACACATTCAGCGTAATTTAATTCTCGAAAGGTTATTAAACTGGAGAGCGAGTAAAATTACTAAAAGTGAGTTGCTGTTCGGCACAATTGTTCGACAGTTCGACAGAAAATTAATTCAACAGCTAATAAACAAATGAGCTGGAAAAAAAATTGTCGATGCTGTAAGACAATTTATTTAAAACAATTTTTTTACGCTTTTACGGTTGTGTGAACGTTACTCATTTATTTGAGAATCTATGAACCGTTTAAAAGAAGGAAACTGTTTAAACAGATATTAAATCTATTCATAAGTATGTGAGAAACAATCAAGAATCCATGGCAACCTGATTAAATAAAAAAATTCAC
Source organism: Anopheles epiroticus (assembly GCA_000349105.1). Lineage (NCBI taxonomy): Eukaryota > Metazoa > Arthropoda > Insecta > Diptera > Culicidae > Anopheles > Anopheles epiroticus. The sequence goes on along the minus strand of KB672176.1, from coordinate 360,139 downwards.
ATTTTTGATTATATAAATTACGTTGTGCAACATTGTCAACCATCCGAACAAGTTTCAAAGAGATCTATAAAAACCCTAGGAAAACAGAGAAAAGACATTTTTTGAGTTTTTAATTAATCGATTGACTGGAAAATAATTTTTAAATCGTTTTTCCAATTAACGATGTTTGTATGGTATGATCATTGTTTTACTGAAGAACCAAAGGTAATTTTAACCGGTTGGGATGATAAGTTAGAGCGATAATCAATCGCGTAGAAAAAATCCATATTCATTATCCATGTATTGTAAATAAAATTCACTACAAACGACATGAGGGCCGGCTCGTTGGTCTAGTGGTAACGGCGTAGGCCTGTCAAAAGGTCCTCCGTCGGTTCGAATATCATTCGGACCGCTGCCGCCCCCGATTCGCAGGATTGACTATCCTTAACAGGGTTAACAATCTTCCAACGGATGGGTACACTCAGTCACAGAAAGAACCAAAGCACACTGGTGTTCTGGTTGGGTCTTGACCCTACAGGGGTTGTTGTGCCACCTAAGAAGGAGAAAAGATAAACGACATGTAACTTTTCAACAGCTTATTTCTCAATCTTCATGCAGCTAGAAGTATCTCCTCTATTAGCATCCAATATTTAATATGACCCTTTCAAGCCATCAAGTGCGTTAGGATCAACACTCTTCACAAGAGCAATTTGTTGTACCGTTCCATGATGTTAACCCGCAACCTCCGACCGGTTGAAGATGTGAGGTAAACACCAAACACTGTATGCGTCAACCGTGCATGACCTAGGCTGCGGGTTCAATCTGATGTGCTGGTGCACCAGAGACACGTTCTCAATTTTCCACCGATTGCAAAACATTCTATCACTGTACAAGTCAATAAAGCGAAGGTGTCACGCTGTCGTTCTGTTCCAGTCAGGCACAGGACGGAAGAGGGTCAGCTATCATAACACACACACACACACACTCTGTCATAGAAAAAAAGGCACACACAGACACAACCATGTTAGCCAGGGTACAAAACCACTGCAACGAAGGCAGTTGCAGTTGGCACGTTTGCTTTTTATCGCTCCGTGTGCGCTTTGACGCTTCCGTTTTGATGCTTCGTTCCACGGTGAGCCGGACACGTGTGCAAGGGAAAATAATTGCAGTCTGTGTTGGAGGAAGGCGGGCACCGAGAAAATCGCCCGGAACCGGGGTGGGCTATCCAGTGAATCATCTGGGTCATCGTTTCGAGCGCCAGCCGTAGACAATGAGGCAGACACATGGTATGCCATGTTGTCTAGGCTGCTGCTGCTGCTGCTGCTAATATGAGGGGCTTGTTTTTCCGTTCCATAGATAGAGAGTATTGATTTTTTCTCCATGCCGCATTCTAGGCTCTCTTGTCTCGATGGAGTTGTGGGTTTTGGAGTGCAGATCTTGCATGCTGTGAACACAAGTACAGACGCTAGTACGATGTAGTAGAGCTGTAACGTCCAGCTGCTGTTACATTGGAAAATACCGTTCACGGAATCGTTCACAGGAAAACATAATGCCAGTAGCAGGAAGCAATTTTACGAAGTGACGTTACCATTACACGGAATGTGTTACATCTTTGCACAAAAGGGACGAATGTATTATAAAAATAGCACAGTGTGCCGTACAGTAACCTTCCTAATTTAAAGCCATCGTTAGAATTTTCTTAGCAAAAGGCACAGGTGAACATGTTGTACCGAAAGCCGTAATGAGGTGCAGTAAGGTATCATATTTGACTGTGTAACTTGAGTTTGACATTGGCTCTATGTAACTGTATACCCAATTAATGAACTGGAAGGTACATCTTGGTGGACTACGCAGCAAAGGAGTAGAGTCAGAAAACCGTTTGAACCCTTTGGTTTAACTGTAGTAGTGATGGAAAAATCCATCTGTTTGAAAAGGAATTTAAAGTACATGATGAAAAATGTAGGCATACACTTTTGCTGAGTTAGTCTATAACAAATGTTGCGTATTCTTTAATTGAGTAAAGGTTGCAGTTTACAACAAAGAATTTGTTTTATGTAGCTTGTATGCTGATACATAACAATGAATGATTAAGTACAGAGGTAATAAGGGGATAATGGACCACTTATAGAAAAAGGTGAAGGAAACGTGGAAAATCCATGAGGAAATAATTATGAAATTATAGTGGATACATTATTCAGAATCTCTTCCTTACTTTCTAATAGGGTATTTCATAAGCAAAAGCATAGTTTAGGTTATGTTTTACAAAAATTTGAAACAAAAACACCATTTTCCGTGACTTTCAACTGCACAGGACCACTTTATTGAGCAATATGGTTGACCAAAAACAATTAATTAAACGGCTTATGATATAATTTAGGTTTCCATAAGAGAAGAGAACATTTGTTTTGCAAAGTTCTATGCATTTTATTACAGTACATTTGATTATATAAACCAAATGCAAGTGATCTAATGGCAATAACTGCCATATTGCCATGTAAGAATATAGAAAAATGGTTATGAAAACATGCTATTTTAAGATTATCAAGTTACAAATGCTACAAGTAAGAAACAGATGATCGGTGATAGAATTATAGTATACGTAATGCTACTAACTTGGCTTTAAAAATGACAAGGGGTCTTCTAAAAATGAATTTCCGAAGCTCAGTTATGATTTTCACGATGTCGGTAAGTTTTTTGCGCTTCTTGAATATTTAGATTATTAACTTGAATGTTGCACCAATTATTACATAGATTCTTGTTAGTAACGCTCTTTAGAATATCGTGAACCTCTGTATTTCTTGCGAGCAGTGTGTAGGAAAGATGCTCAGAAGCTTTCCCAAGGGGCCTGTCAAAGAATCGTGAGTAAACGGTCGGAACTTGTAATCAAGTCTGCGAACCAGATAATTCGAGACAGTGTCAGTGTCGCCTAAATTATGATTTAACTTGCTTTAATTTAGTTAATTTGCAAGATAATATTCTGTGTTGCCTTTTAAAAAAAACTGTATCTAATTTTATAAGCAAAAACAAGCGAATACAAACGTAATAGTCAAAGGTTTTAACAGCTTCACTAGCCTTTATCCATCTCCCTAAATATTTAATTTTATTGTTGTGTTATGTGATTTCGTCTAAATGTTTGCCATTCTAGAGAAGGAACCAATAGCAGTGACAAGTGTTGACAGCAAAAATTTACATTTTTACTAAACTTTTTCATCTAAGTATAAAAATGAACCTATAAGATTCGGGCAAAATTTGCATCACTAGTATGCAGATCTCAGTGTAGTTTCCAAAATCTTTTTAAAAGATATTTTTAATTCCAATATGGGGGACTAAAAACATTAGTAAAACAGTGACATATTTGCAACCTACTTAGTACACACCCCTTTTTGATATTAAATTACAAACTTTATAACATGATCGGCACAACCAAATATTGCCGCAAAGTCTTCAACATAAAACAGGGAAACCATAAATAAACATGGAATAGTACAATAGCCCAATCACTGACCGGGGTATGGGAAGGAGTATCAGGTCTAAATGAACGAAACATGTGCTGGAAAACGATGGAAACATGTGCAGGCGAGGAAGATGTGTGCGCGAAGTACGATGTGCGTGTTTGTACGCTGGTATACCAGCGGGTAAGGGTGATAAATACTACTACCATTCATAATCGTTGCCGATTGGTCCGATTTGGCTCGCGTTTACGTATTACTTCGCCGGTTTTCCTTTTCGTGCTCCCGTTCGGTCCAGTGTTTCGCCCAAAATGGGGACAGATTTACCCAAAAGCGACCAGGAGTACCATCACCACCACTACTAGGCGGAGAGAGGGTTAGGTGTCGAGACGTGATGGCGATCTATCACGGTGACAAACGGCGAATGATGACAATGCTGCCGACGATGAGCTTGATGAGATAGTGAAACGATGGTGATGATGATGAACTTATTCCTTGATGAAGATGAATGCGCGGCTGCACGCGATGCGAATGTGCAACACTGCTGGCCAGCCGGTTATGTGTGTCTCGAGATGGGGAAGCGCCTTGAGACTTCAAGATGGCATCGCAACATCACAACCACACAAGTGCACAGTAACTCCTCCAACTAGTGCTGGGACGCGGTTGCACCATAGCCACTCCGCTTTTCGCTGCACCGGAAACACTCGCAAACACACTCTCCCATCACATCACAGCAACCTTTGCTACACTTTTCACTTACGCACACTCACACGTACGGGATCTTCCAGTAAAAGCACACGGCAGAATTACTCACTGTCGTACACCGCTGTTTCTTGAGAATTCCACACCACCGGGGGAACCGAAACTTTGTGCACGCTGCACCACTGGACGGAAAATATTTCTTTCTTTGGCTGTTTGTTTTTTACCCTTTCACTACACGGCTATCAACCCATCTTGCAGTGTGAGATTCACCGTTCACTTACAATCCCACTCACTGGCTGCTTGGATGGACACTCTGCCTCTTTGTGATGGTTGGTTTCCTCTCATTACGAGACGATTTGACGATACGATAGAGTCTTCTACCAGCACCAAAGAAGCATTCCCTTCGGTACAGCTTGCACAATTACCATCCAATTGACGTTTCCAGTTAGCAGTCGCAGCAGTAGTACTCCTAGGCTCACAACGACAACGAGGCAGTGTAATGTGATTCAATCTTCTCGCACTAAAATTTGACAACACACCGCCGTGTGTTTTAAGAATGTTTTCGTGTATTCTCCTGCTTTCTCGCATGAGCGGCAGAGACAGAGACAAGCGAGAGAGAGAGAGATAATGAAAGGCCGCAAGAGCGAAAGTGTTCTGTTTATCACCAACACAAACGCATCCTCGCGGGCTCGGATGTTCTATCTTGATGTAGGTACTTCGAACTCTACGCTCTACGCTGGCTGAAAGTGACCACGTTGCTTGCCGATGGAGACGCCCGTTCCCGATGGAGGCGCACCGACGCAACCCGTGGAAGCCCCGCACGCTGCTAGGCACGACTTCCTCCAGCGAGGGCTTTTCGAAAAGGGATTAGGGATTTTTCTTCACGGCTTTTAAGTGGATGCTTGGGGTGGTTGTGATGGGTTTTTCCAGCATATTTTCCACCTCTAGGCCTGCGAGTATTTCTGTTTTTGGCAGTAAGTTTCGACGCACTTCACTTCACCCCCAACATTCACTGCAATCGGCGGCGGAACGATCGATAAAGCTGCTTCTTGCTGCTGTTTAACTTACAGTGGGCTTCCCCTTGAACACTTTGCACCGCACTGGCACTAATTGCTGCTGGCAATGAGCAGAGCAGATATTCGATTTCACCTTCTTTCAATTCCACCCACTTGCTGGTAGCCTGCACGGTCACAGGCACTAGTTACTACGTTATGGTGCTGCTAGGGTCGAGTTGGTTTTGGTCTTTTTCTAACTACACAGCCCAGCACTTCGTTCGAGCACGGTCTACTTCGACCAGGGAAAGTGTCCTAATAGCTGCGTGTGGTTACGTGCTGGGCTGACAATTCCTTTCCACACCAGTGGGAACCCCTTTTCTTACAGCAGAGGGAGAGGATTTTCCTAACCAACCGAGCGTACGGTGCATCTGCGCGACTAACACAACTGACACTGAAGGAAAGATTTTGTGTGTCGCTTTGTGGCATCGTGAAAATTCGTTTGCTCATCATACTGTGTGTCTGTGTATAGGTGGTTTTCTCACACGGTGAGTGACGGTATTCTCACCTCTCGACTGCTGCTTGAGCCACCGAACAACGAACGCATCGCACGCTGCCTGCCATCATATGGTCCCGTTCGTATGTCCATTGGAAGGAATACGGAATACTCCTTCCCTCTCCCTCTGCTGTGGCTCGGTTGGGAAAACCGAACCGTGCGTTGTATACCGTTTCGGATTGCATGTGGTTTGACGCATGCGCACTTACCAAGCACAAGTCCGATTGGGACGTAATGTTTGTATGGGAATTGATAAGACTATCGGCTGGTTGCAGGAGAGTTACGCTGGCGTGATAACCTTTCTTTACTAGTTCGTATATTTCGCTGTGGTTGTGAGCCCAATCTGACAGCTTGTCATATGATTGCCGTATTGTATCCATCATGGGCAAGCGGACAAAGAAGCGGGACGTCGTAAATCGCGTTCTGGCCTTGTTTCGCCTGCAGAGCCGTAGAAAATGTGTCACGAAGCAAAACCGCAGTCCTGTGGATGTGTGGAAGCTGTTTTACAGGGTGTTGAGAGAAATTGAATTGAGCTCATAAAATAAATGTTGCAAGAGAAATTTTTATTGATAGAGCATTACTTTAACAAAAGCTTCAAATAAATAAATAAAAATAAAAAAAATAAACTATTAAAAGCAAGAGTAAAGGAAGTTATTGAAACGAAAGCAACAAGCTGCACATTTTGGATAATATTGGAGGATCAACATATACCAACTGTAAAACCTGCTCTAAAAACTCGAAGAATGCATGTTTTGTGAAAATTAAAGTTGTTTTAGTACATTCTGAATGAGAAAACGCATTCTAGAAATTTCACGAAAATTCCAAACACATATCCTCCCTCCCTCACATTCAACCCTTCGCTGCTTAGCCTACATCAAACTTTCTCCCCCACTATCAATTGACGCCGCACTAATGCCGTTGCTATGCAGCGACGTCCCACTTGTTATTGTTTTATCAAACCTCAGTAAACAGTGGGCTCTGTTGTACGGATACGTAAAAGTTTGAAGCTGTTGCTACAAAAGTTCCGCACCAGCCGGCAGGAGATATAAAAAAGGCACGACGGGCATCGTTACAGCTCAGTTAATTAGCAGATTTTCAAACAGTGCAGGTGATACGGCGGCGTACAGCTGGTTGGTGGTTGAATGTGGTGGGAAATGGATAGTGAAAATCAAAAGATCAGCGAGCAAGCGCTCAACACGGCTGACATCTACAAGGGACTCTCCCTTCCAAAACGCATCGACAGTCCTTGTGAGTTGGAAAAACGAAAGTGAAGATTTTGCTTGATGTAACCAAAAACCGATGATTTTATTAATCTCAACGTTTTTGCTGTTTTGCAGATCAGTTCACTGGATACGGTTCGCAGCAGGAAGGACGCAATCCCATCTATCGCACCTCGAACGCTGACTACGGGTACTATCCACCATGTCCGCATACCGTACCACACAAGTGAGTTTCGTCAAGCATAATCCTGCTTCTTTCAGCATCTCACAAACAATTTTATGTTCTGTCTCATACCATAGATACTTTCCAAAGTCACACAAATTCACCGGCCATCTTTACCAGTGTGGCATGTTCCGCAACTACTCTCTCAATACTGCCGTCGATCGGCCGTATTGTAAGTTTAACGAGTAGTGTATGTTTGGAGGATCTTACACCAGTTCGAGGACGTTTTGCTTATACCCTTTTTGGATAGCGCTGCAAGAGCAAGAAATGTGTGGACATTGCTTAGTGAGTGACTTAAACAACAAATTAATAGCATTGAATAATACTGCCATATATTACGCTTCGTGAACATTGTATTAATGTGTGCGTAACTGAGAGGAATTTGCACATTAATAAATTTTTCACCTCACCCATTAAAAGCTCAAACTTTTTGGGCATAGTTACGCATCCGAATAGTGAACGAAATGTGTTAGGTTAACATTCCTGTACTTGGTTAACAAGTATGCAAAAGCAATTTTTAAATTGCATCAAAGCTATTGTGAATAAATCGAGCAAATTATGATGATTTGTTGAGGTTCTAATTTTGTTGAGGTGTTTGATTTCCTGAAGATTACATACGGTAACAACATACACATGAACATGGTTGGTTCACATGAATGCATAATTAAAAATACATGTTGGTAAAACTGCTGCAATTACTTAAAAGCACAACGAAAATCAGCATTATTGACTAAATGGCACAGTTATTGGTCAACTTTTTCAAGAGCGTGTACCATAGTCCAACATTCTAGAGCGCCACCTGTATGTCAATTAAGAAAGCTGTTGCTTTGCTGTGTGTAAAGGTATTGCGTGCAATATAACATTTGCATGCAAATTTGAGGAGAAATTGATTTTTGAGAATTTTACTGTTTTACTTAAATTGCAACAGCAAATTAAGTAGATGAGCAATTAGAAAGAGGTAATTAATTAATCTTGAATGAAGAATCTGGACGACATAGCACGTAAAAATACGGTGGTTTGGCAAGTCCATTCCGAGATCCGAGAGTCCATTCACAAAACGTAATAAATTGCACTTTTGCCTCAAGATACTCGTAATGTGGTTAAACAGTAAATCAAGTGTCTAGTAGGACACCTGAAACATGCATGTAGTCATAGCTTAAACTAGGACAGTTCAGTAAAAGACAGCCATCCAGTTGAATACAGGCAGAAAGTTAACAAATCTTTAACTTTCATCAAATTTTGGCAAATTAATATGGCAGTTACTATGCCACTGATAAGTGGTCTGAGAATACACTTATTTGCATGGTCTGAGAATACACTTATTTGCAAGAACATCAAACTTCGGAAGTATTGGTAAACGTTGAAGAAAGTATTACGTAGCTTTTTGCTAAATAGTTAGCCAGTCACTTAACGAAGAAACCGTTTACATCAATTTGGTGAGTTTATTCAGAAAAAGGATGTGATCTACAAAATGGAAAGCAGCTTGAACGTCATTTTTCACATGACGTCCAATTGATTCGCTTTGTTTATCTTATGGAAACCTCGACTATACAATAATCTTTACTCCCTATTAGAAATAATGTGCTAAAACAGCGGTAAAAGAAGAGGTGAGACAAGGATCTCCAATACCTACGTTAGCGAGGATTACGATCCATTACAAACATTTCTCAAAACATTTACACGCAACGCCACGCTCGCACACATTTTATTCACTTTATTTTCGTAACTTCCATTTCAGTAGTTTGCTTGGTTTGGTTTTTAGCTATGATAATTTATTTACTTCCATTGTATTTTACGGTTATCTGTTGCCTTACGACTACTACTACTGCATCCCTCCCTGCATCCGAACGGAGCGATTGTTTGTTTCATGGTTTATGGTGTGTTAAGTATGTTTTGTTGTTTGTGCCAGTGATGATCAGTGAAATTATGCTTGTTATGCTGCTTCAGGCTGCTGTTAGGGAGGGTTTTTTTTTACCACCCGGGAGAGGGAGATATTTTCCACACCGTCGGTAGGCAGTAGTGGTACCGGCTACATTTTGCTAATAGCTTATGCTCAACATTGATTCTGTAGTCTAGTGTAGTGTTATTACTTCTAGAAACATTTCTAGCGTTTCGCACGCGTAAGTCTCATATTCGTTTTTGGGTTTTGTTTTTCTTTGCTGTAATTGTTTGCCATTTTGGAGGTGTGTCCTTTCACTTGTCTAACTTGTATAGAATATCCAGTTGTATTTCTCCTGTACGCATTCAATCGCCAGTGGGAAACATGCACACAATAAATGGTGGTTAGAAGGATGTGGATGATGTGAGCTGTATGTCGTAGGGCTGTGTTGACTCGTGTTTAACAGTAACATTGTTTAATACCTTACTATGCAATTGTGTGTGTGTGTGTGTTTGCTTTAGTTGAGTTTTATTACTGTAACGGAGAGACACAAGTTCACCAGAATAAGCAAACTCAGTGGAGGAAAAAATGCAAGCAAGGATCAAACGATCGATTGTAACGATCTTTCAAAGCACTCTTCAAACACATATATAGCAATAGATTAGTTAATGGCGTGCCCAAACACACACACACCCACACACACACACACGCAGATACTCACGAAAAACATACTTGTGGTTCATTGATCAACAAACTGTAACACATCATCATATTTGCTTTTAATTTCGTTGTCTCTATTTGCATAATTCTAACACAGACACACACGCACACGCCCTTACGCGTACACTCATACACATAATCGATGCACAACTATTGGGTTGTTGTATTTTTTTGATGTTGCTGTGGGTGGACTGCACGGAATTCAATCGGAATTGGTTGATTTACTGTGGTTGGTTGATGGTAGTTAGCAGCATTTGGGAGAAAGATTATTTTTGGTTAACGATTGGAACAACAACACTATTACATTGATATTCTTTTGACATGCTTCACTTACTTCTAGTTAAACCTATACGATAATATCATCATTAACTGGTTTGCTTTCTGCTGTGCTGCCCTTTTTATGCACTTTTGCTTTGAATGATTAAATGCATGATATCGCTTGAAGTTTTGTGAAATGCTAAACATGAACACGGTTTGCATTCTTTGGTGCTATTGTCACTGTGATGATGATAACGGTGGCACCGTGGGAGGGAAAATGATTTGAATTTAAATGATTAAAATAACTATATTTAAGGTAGAGCATAATGTGCTTCTGCCAGTGAGTGGTAAATGTAGGGTAAAACAGTAACGGTGACTCGCCCTGCCGTCCAATAGTCCGACAGCCTACAGTAACAGTGATAAAGTCTGGGGTTATTCCATTGATTGTAATAAACAAGTGGCACGCACACCGCTCGAATCGAATTTGCCAATATTAGGATATTTAAGTAATTATTAACTATTAGCAAGAGGTTTTTTGGATTTTGCAAGGATTAATAATTGATGGCAGCAATAATAATTAACCGTCGTTTTGCTCCTTCTCCTTGATTACAAATGTAGGATTATGCTTGGATGAGTAACTAGCACTTTTCTTATCCTTTTTAGTCAAGCTGTTAAGACCGGTATCCTGTCACGCTTTGGTCAACGGACCAACGGGTCCGTTTGACTTGCAATTTGTCACTCACACCTTCTCAGTCCTCATGTGCAACGCACCAAACGTTCCTACCATCCTGTCCTGCGCATCTGGTTCGTTTGCCCTTTTTTCCCGGCATCTTGCCCTATCCGTCCTATAGTGTAGAATTTCTGTAAATATCAACTAGTCATATCTTAATAATATATTGTCCTCATATGATATATGTAGTGTACCGGCGATTGCAGTACGCCCGCCCATTTAGTGTCGCCTTTTCCTTTCCATTTAACCGGATGTCGTCACCACGGTCTCCAGTGAGTGTGTGTGTGTGCTTGTGTGTGGCGAGAGGGGCGGGCAGTCGTGTTATTGTAATTATTATTAATCTAACAACATTCATTCATGCATTCAAACACGGGAAAAGTGTAGGAGAGAGTAAACGGGGTTAGGCTTTTCCCCCAACATGTTCTGCTTACATTTTCACGCGCCTGTCTGTGAGTCTGCTCTGCAGTTAGTGTTGCGTTCCGAAACACGTAATACTTTGTGTTTGTATTTGTGTTTGTGGAGAAGAAGATTTTGTAAACAGTAACCGAGCATTAGCGTTAGTTTTTAATAAAGACTTACAGTTAAAAATCAATACTGACACATTTTTGAGTAACCACAAGACGAGTAACCGACGAGCCAACGTGTTGTTTGTTGGGTTTTTTTTCGCAAACTATACAGGCAAAGCAAGGGGGTGTATTTGCGTTAGACGTTAGGGAACTAGCTAGTGAGACCGGGAAGTGAGCCATTCCTACCGTGTGCGCCAGTGCAAGCTAACGATTAACGACCAATTCGAACGTCTAATCAAACATTTGCTGAGTGCTACTCGTGGCTACATACTGCTGCTGCGGCTCCTTCCGGCTGCTAAAAAGTACGTTCTAATCAGTCGTAGTAGGGCTTAGGAGGTTCTGAAGATTGTGGCAACGTCGCTACTACCAGAAAGCAAACAGATTGCAAAGCGGGAATGATATGCATAGGGCATTTGTATACCTGTGTAAAGCAAACTAATTGTGATGAGTGAACACGCTTCGCTTACGATCGTTCCTTTGATCGAGACGTTAAGCTTCAAGGCTTCACGTTGTTTTTCTTTTCGATACCTCGTACTGTTGTCGGTGGTGAGATGTTCATGATGGGTGAAGTTAAGAGCGATCGTGCTTCTGTTAAGTATGATCTTGTGTCTACGCGCCATCATTCGCAAGGGAAGTGCTTACAATTTAAACTTTTGCCTACAAAACCCAACAGGATCTTGTGCGCGTGAACAAATCCATATTCGGAGGTGAAGCTGTGCGATAAGCGGAAAATAAGGACAGCCGATCTGTGCTGTGGAATCGAACGTTCGTTCCACTGCCCGTTCCATATGGAATGAGAGTTTCTTAGATTTTAGTAAATATCGCTTAGAATTTAAGTTGTCTTTGCCATTACGATCCTTCCACGTTTTGTGTCACTTCATTTCCAGGTCTTCCGGGGGGACCTTATATCCCCTTGCAGTTCTTAAAGACAGTAGACATGGAGCGTATTTCGCTAGTGTAAACATGTGTTGCACTAGCGCCACCTGCTGAGAGGTAGCAAAAGCCATCACAAAACAATTTTGGTTGGCCCAAGCACACAATATTTAACTAAATTTTCATTATTCGGTGCGTCGTAAAGGAGTGTGGAATACTAGGAATATAGCCTAGTTCATCGATTACAATTCATTTGCCAGGCAGTTTTAAGGAACAATAAAAGGAAAATATAGTTTTTTTTATCAGAGTCACACTAAGCTGACGCAAGTGTAGATCATGATTCAAGATACCAAGACGCTAGCGAACTTCGCTTCATGCCCCCTGACATTTATCCGGTGTTGAATATGCTTTGCTTTGCACCTTTCGCTTTTCCCTCGACCAAGATGCCGTGCGTTCGTTCGCCATTCTGCATCGGCGCGTCTTTTTTGTTTGTTTTTTGAAACCAGGAAACGTCAGAGGCAGCTCGTTCGGTGATCATCTCGCCAGCAGTACTCCGACCAGAGATCCCGAAACATCTTGCAATGTGTCGTGTGAAGAAGTGTTTGTGCCTGTATTGTGTTATGTGTCCTGTTTACATCGGTATTACATTTAAAAGCTTATCAGATAACATTACCGCCTAGCAACAAGCAATCGAGACAACGAACGAACGAACGGGCGGGTGTGGCGCGGGTATGCGGTATACAGAGAAGGGAAAGTCCGCGGTCGGTGACGGGAAAACACAGGGGCCATAGGGGAGCGAATCAAGTCACAAGCGATGGGAAGCGATGACGATCGTTGAGCGCTTTTACTTTAGATCGAACTCTTCCTCGTCGTCCCGTGGGCCCGCTCGGGTCCAGGGCCGCGTGCTAGCACCTGCCGATGCCACCGACATGCTCTTGGTCAGCACGCTCGGATCCTTCCGCCCGCCGAACGCAAAGTCCGTATCGGAGGTGGTACTGCTGAAGCTGGCACTGTCCCGGCTGCCGTACGTGCCATACCGGCCGGCCGTCGAGGCGGCACTGGTGGCGGACGCGGGCGAGTACGGCGCGGCACTGTTTGGTGGTGTCGGCGCCGACGGTCCAGTAACGGCGCTCGTGCCAAAGATCAGCTCCGCATCCGTCAGGGACTCCGTGCGCTGCCGGAACTCGCCCCGGCTTCCGGCCCGATCGAAGCGCTTGCTGTAGTAGTCGGGCGGACGGTCGCCGAAGATGATTTCCGCATCGGACGAGGCGCGCTTGGTGCGGCCAAACTCTTGCTTCTTGTGCTCGCTGCTGGCCGGGGCGGCCGCTGCCGGCGAGGGCGTCGAGAAGCCGGTGCTGGTAGCGCTCGAGTAGCCGGACGAACCGGTCCCGGGAAAGGCTGAGGACGAGGAGGTTGAGGAGGAGGAGGAGGAGAAAGAGGTGGGGAAGGCTGAGGAAGCGGTCGTTGCGGCGGAGGTGCTGATGGCTGCTGGCAGGGTGACCGGCGGTGGGACGACGCCTGCACCGAGACCTGCTCGCCCGGTTAGCGATGGTTGTTCCCTGATACCTTGCTGTATAGTGTAACGATCGGTGTCGTCGTTGGTTGTGATCTTACTGCTAATCGTGGTGGTGGCGATGGTGGTGGTGGTGGTGTTGGGGCCGGCAATATGGCCACCCGTGATCCGGTCCTTGTCGAACGGGTTGATGCGCTCGCTCAGCGCCGGATCGTACGCCGGGCGCTTCGGTTCCGCGGAGATGCTGGCGCTGTTGCTGCCGGTGACGATTTGGCCACTGCTGCTGGATGCGCTGGTACCATCCAAAGAAGAAACACTGACTTTATTTACACTGGGCGGGGCTCCGTTGCACAGCGCGATCGGCGGCTTCTCGGTCGGCTCGACCGTCGGCCGCACAATCACGCTGTCGATGGAGCTTTCGCGCGTGCTCAGCACGCTGCCGGTGGCGCTACCGGCTGCCGTGTTGCTGTTGCTGCTGATGATGTCGTTTCCTCCGCGGGTTTGTTTCTTCTTCTTAGCCAAATCCTACATGTCACCGAAGATGCCGGCAAACGTTTTGCGGAGGTTTTTCATCGTATCCTCGGCATCCTCCACTACCGAGGGACCGCCGCCAGGAGCGCCGGCCGGGCCAGCGCCACCGACCGGCCCTTTGCCCACGCCGGAACGGGCAGCCGATGCGGAAGAGACGCCCGACACGCTGCTCGATTGCGATGCTAGGGGGGAGAATAACAATGGAGACGTTAGAACTAGATTACCTTCAACCACGACCACTGACGTACCTTGAGAATCGCGACGTCCCACCGAGTTCAGGGTCGGTGCACGCTCGGACGGTTGTTCCGGCGGTTCGCCGGACTGGCTGCTGAAGCTACCGTGACGTCCGATCGAGCCTACGCCCGGTGTGGTGCGCTCCGGGATGGGTGGCGGACCACCACCGACCGGGACTGGGCGCGTACCGATCGGTACCGGCGGTGCATCTTCCGTCGGGCTAGTGCCACGGGACGAGATCGAGCTACGCGAGACGGCCTTGGTCATCATTGACGGACGGCAGACGTTCTAAGGCGATCACGAAAGTAGATAAGAAGGTACAGCATTTCCATTATCAAATTAGAGATCGAACGAAAATATACTTTATCATTTTGATAAGAAAAATAATACCAAAAATAGCTTCCGTAATTTCCGATCTTTCAACTCTCATGAATGCGGAATGTAGCAAACTTAATAATATGATTAGCTGTTCAAATGACTGTGCAAGAATGCTGGTTAGATCGTTAGATCGAATAGAGGCTATCAAATTTATGTTGATTAAATCGACTATCTGTTTGAAAAATGTTAACAATGTTAATGTCCTTTCAAAAACCTTCCGCTATCTCATAACTATTTGATTCTGGTCCTTGAAACTCATCTTAACATTGCACACAACTTGTTCGTGATCGTCAAAGCTAATTGAATGTTACGATACATTATAAGGAGTACTAAAATGGTGAAACAGAATTGAACCCCCAAGCGCAGGTGTGGGATGACTAACAATTTTGAACTTACTCTAGCTTAATTTTACAATACATGGTCGCCACCACAAGTTGCCTGCAAGTCATCAACTTTCGACATTGTGCATCGAACATTAGAATAAATCTTATGTTTTTCTTATAGCTCAGGATCTCTACGAAGTGATACAGTGATTTGAGGACATTCCCATTGACACGTTGAAGATATTTTTAAAATCGGAAAAAAACCGATGCTGTCGGTCGTATCGTAAAATACTGCAGTCCGAGCTATGTGGTTGAATAGATCGCTGATGATTAACATACTGATAAGCGCTGTTCAAAATGGATGTCTTCAAGACGTGCTGATTTAGGGTCAAAATTTGACGGCAAGGATTGTTACAACAAGCCGTTCTACCATGATCGGTGCCAGATGCAGAGTTAGACTAACGGGTATGTTTTTGATGTACTAGGACACTCTGACCGGTGAGATATCCGGAAAGGCCCCCTGACGGCCGCCAACTCCACGCATAGGTTAATTCACCATTGATCGATGCATAATCATCGCGCTGTAACCGCTTTATTACAGGCGGCCAAGAACTACAGAAGCCTAGAACTTTGCAAATAAGATTGACAAATCATCTGTATGCACCTGATCGTGTTCTTAGATTGTGAAACACACTCAGACGTACTGTCACCTATTCTTACTATGCAAATAATGGTTCTCTAGATGCCATGAGTAAAATATTCAACGAATTTAATCATTCAAATGATTACAATATAAGCTCTTCACACCTTAAAGAGCTTAATTTTATCAAGATGAGTCACAAGGGCTAATTAAAATTAATGTAATCGATTCTCTGATACAAAAGTCCTTTTAACCTTCTGTGAAAAATATATCTAATACAAAAGCTTTTAAATTCCAACGAACCACCTCCTACCTGCATGCGTCCAACGACGAGATCCGCAATCTGGCGACGATCCTCTTCCTGGGTGTCGCCCATCAGCGGGAACGTCGAGTCGGCTGCACTGATGATAAACTCCTTGCCCTCCTTCGACACGATCACGGCCACACCGCACACCTCCATCCCACCGAACAGCTCGGACACCTGTGGACACCGGCGTAAGAGAGCGGAAGCGATTAATCACAACGCCCGCGTAGGTGTCGTTAATTTGCATCGTGACACAGGGAAGTAGCATCCCTAGCAGTAGGTAGTTCTTGGTACAGGGAGAGCGCCCATTAATTGATGCGCTATGAAATCAAATAACCAAAACGAGCAACAAAAAAACAACACTTAAATTAGTCAGCCCCCGAGTGCGTGTACGAGTGGATCAATGTGTCAGTGTGGCGTTCTAGTGCTCACCGTAGCACATTCCTTAGTCATAAACATCCGGTTCGGGCATGGAAGTAGATTTGATGTTCTCAATTCAACCCACACACGTTTGGATTGTCGCTTTATAGATCGCTGTTCTTGGATCCAGATTGTTTGCTCCTAACAATGCTTGTTCAAAACCAAAACATCAAGCTCTCCCATACATTTTTTTTTCGTTTTGTTTTGTTTTCTAGCTTATCTGCGCACGCCAACGTCATTGATTGAGTCATTTCATTCCTTCGCCGTCTCGGTGCGATGCGCGACCGACCTCGAAGAATCGCGAAAAACCAGTGACCACATTAGGAATTTGTGCACGCACGTGCCGGCCGGCGCTTGACATCTGGTTCGCTCGTACGCCCGTACGCTCGTTCGTTCCTTCGTTCGCTCGGGTGGCTCAGGGCTGAGATCATCGTTGCCATCGGCAATTTGCTGCCATTAATGTACGCGAATCTGATCGCCCTTCAAGTGCGGGCGTGTGTTGATGTGTGCGGTTGCGGTTAGCCGCCGTTTGACGAGTTGATTTAATTATAGAGTATTGTACTCATCCGCGTCGCAAAGTGGAGTCAGATTGTGATCGATGCAGGAAACTCGTTGGTCTTTAGGAATCCATCTGTTGCACGCGATCGCCTACGCATAATCGAATTCCTTCCATTGATGGTTTGAGGAAGGAGGACTGGGAGGATCGAGGTGGATACGTCTGCTGGCTGTGTCACGTATTTTGTCTGGTAACGCCGAGTGACATGGATCAACTTCTGCATGATGGAATGTCTAGTACAACAAGACACACACTTATATACAATATGAGAATGCAAGAGTGTATCCCACAGTGTCCACCGTCTTGGTGACGTAATGGCGTTTTTGGACAGAAGTTCCATTACACCGAGAGCGCTTAAATGGTGCTAACTAATGTTGAAGTGTGCCTCGCTTATACTTGTGAATTTGATTCGACTTTACCGACATTAACCCTAAGGCGTTGCTCTAGCATCCGTCGTGCGCGGCAGACAACAACGACGTGTTCTTGGAGGATTGTAGGATTCTTCGTTGAGTTATAAATATATGTAGCTGTCATTTTTTTGTATGAGTGAACTAAAATTGTTTAACGCACAATTTGAATAAAATAAATTACATATTTTTTGTACTTCCTCAAGGTTGAACGGTTGCATCTACAATACTGAAAATGCGTTTTCGTTTTAAAATATTTGATCGCAAGAGACGCATGCGCCTTCAAACGCAAGAGACTCTGTGTCAATGAGTTTTTTTTACAAAATATATATATAAAAATCAAATCAATTTGTATTGTAATTAATGTTTACCCGTGTTTGTCAGACTTTCTTGGAGTATCTCCTGAAGCACAAATTCAAGGACAGGTCCTAACGTCCACTGCTATGAAAATGTTACGGAAACATTTGTTACCTTGTGGTATGGACGGATTTTCATTTCATTTTTTGCTAGTTTAGAAACATATGGAGTTTTTTCTTGTTTAGTGGCTACCAAACTACCCAACATAATATTTACAGTGAATTTAAAAAGTATTTATCTACCCGTTTATGCATGACATAAAAAGGATGTTTAAGGCACAAGTATATTGTCAAGTTAGAGTGGACGAACACTTTTTGGAGTCACTGTAAATCAAATAGAAGCATACAATTTGAGTTCTGTAAACAAGTCTTGGCACATGATCCCGCAACATATTCATAGACCCAGGTCCAAGTGCTTACATTTCCCAACCCTCTCACTAATGCAACGATCGCAATTCGCAAACGCCCGTTGGAATGCAAGAATTTGCCGTCCTCCTCCACCCCTTCACACACACACACACGATCACCGAAATGTGTTTTTCGTGTTCCCCTCTTAAGAGGATCCGGAGTGTCGGTGGGTCGCGTGTCTGCCATCCTCGATAGCGCCCTTAAAAGGATATCCTTTGACCAGCTTATCTCTCCCGGGCCGACGTTTTCCCATTCGATTTTGAGGTCGTTTGCTGGTTTTTGCACGCGTACGATCAAGCGATCAGAATTGGAACGGTTATGTCGTGTCTGAGCGCTGCACGACGACGGCGACGAATGATGATGGTGACGATGATGTCGATAAATCATTTCAGACGATCGGCGACAAACGCAACGTTTAATGCCGTCAAGATTAGGCGCAATAAATAATCCCAATGGATACCGAGACGTTCAAAGAAGGCCGCAGCATGG
Source organism: Anopheles epiroticus (assembly GCA_000349105.1). Classification (NCBI taxonomy): domain Eukaryota; kingdom Metazoa; phylum Arthropoda; class Insecta; order Diptera; family Culicidae; genus Anopheles; species Anopheles epiroticus. The sequence goes on along the minus strand of KB672176.1, from coordinate 341,433 downwards.
CGAAGGTCGAGAAAGAGGGAGGGAGGGAGAGAGGTGGCTGTTCGTGAAGATCACGCGAGGTGCAGCAAGGTGTGCTGCACCATGGGAAGAAGTGGAACCACTTTTCCCTCCACGTGCGCGAACGTCTCAATCGTTGGAGCGTGTTTTACCCTGCGTGTGAACGCTTACCTCGTCGACCCAGGTTTTGTACTTCTCCGTCATCGGGATCTGCTCGAGCATGGCCGAGCCCTGGTTCGTCTTCCAATTGCCGGAAATGGATTTTCTCCTGCCGTGGTGCGAGAGGAAAAATGGAAGCGAAATTAGTGCCGCTATTTCGGTGCCGTTTCCGCCATCGTTATGCACTTACATGAACGCCTTGTAGCTGGTACCGATCTTCTGGATGTGCACGTCAAACTTGGCGTCGATGTACGGTTCCAGGCTGCAGTAGGAACCGTTGTCGGAGAGGCCGGTGCCGCAAAGCAGACCAGCTGCATCCTGCAAAGCGCCCGGGTTGTCGAGCTTGGCGGTAGCCTTGCCACCGTGACAGTGGCCAGCCTTCAGCACGCACGGGAACCGGGTCCAGGTGAACTGAAATGGAAGATCAGAGTGGAGGGAATGTCTTAGAACATAGTACAAGAAGCAGACTTGAATGGAAGTAATTAAACAAGAATTAAGGATCTTCCGACCTCAGTGTATTTATGGACCTTAGTGAGTTAAGAGATAAGTATGTAAGATATACCCTTTCTGATAATCATTTGAGTAGAATAACATTGTTTTGGAAGAACAGAGCTCTTCCAAAACTGTATGATCAACTTTGCTATTCTGAATAGCGCAATACTAGATCTAACCACACTACTTCAAGGCATTCATGGTCGTAGTCATCGTCGTCAGCATCATCACCGGTGTCGTCATCGTAGTCGTCGTCGTCTGGTGAAAATTAATTATGCCTAGCAGTCTGATGCGTACCGTCTGTATCGTGCCGACCATTGCGGCCAAGTGCAACATCGCTCCATCCGCTCGGGTAGTCCGGGTTGATCGACCACTGGACCCCGTCGGACCGGACTGGCGATGGCAATGGCACTGGGCCAAGTAGGAAATCCGGCTGGTGCGGATTAGAGTTGCTCACGTGGTTCCGGATTCTAGCCTAGCTCGGTTGTGGTGGTGCAATATGCATTACACGCTTTAACACCGCTGCAAGGCGAAGGCCCGGAGCGTAATATAATAGGGAAATTTTCTTATTTTCATCCCACAGAAAAGCATCCGGGTTAGTGCTACGTTTGGTGTGTTTCAAGTGGAAACATTCGAGCGAGGTAAATAATGCAATCAGTTGATAAATGGCGCGTGTGCATTTACGCCTTTTCATTGGGCCACACACCACACGAAAGATGATTTGGTGTAGGGTGTGAATGAATCGTTCACGGGGCTGTGTTTGCTATTTAATTTAAGACGGTTTCATTTGATCGCAATAGGGCATTTAATTTGAAGTGTTCTCTTTTAAATGGGAACACAATATTGACTGCGCTAATTAATGATGATGCATTTTTGAAACGCTGTTTTTGGCATTTGTTTTAGAATGATTCATCCAATAAATAGGACGATGATTCTGTTGTTGTAAAAAAAAAAAGCAAATATACATTTAGATGAAAGCAAACTTAAAGATACAACGAAAACTAGTTCGTTTTTTTGTTGCATATTTCAAGAATGTAAAGTCGCTCAAGAGTTTAGGATTTAATTCATCATCATAAAGTCTGTGTCTAATGTCTGTGACACTACACGTTTTCTCCTTCTTCTTTGCTTTGCAGATAATTATGTTTAAAATTCAATACAAACATCCCATGGTTCAATGCTACTTTGGAATAGATTGGGATAGATCTATCATAGTTTGTTAAGACTGATGAGGTTTGTTATAACAGCAGTGATGATTACGGATGTTGTGGGCCTCACTTATGGTTGCTTTGAAATTGAAAATTCAATTCAACTGACTATCTAAAACGACTCCTAAATCACGATTCGTCCTAGTGAAACGGCTAATAGCTGGTAAGTATTATAAACAGTGTTTTAATCATTTAAATAAAAGTACATCGATTAAGCCAAAAGAGAGATTAACATTGCTTTATTTGGAGCATAATTTAAATTTTAATTGTTTTTTAATTGCAATCCGTTATCCGATTCCATGTCATCTAACGCAAAATTTATACGTGATCCGAATGATGAGAAAAACAGTTTTTTTTTGTTTACAACAACACAACTGATTTCTGTCACTAAAAATAATTCAAAAGATTGTCAATATTCCAATTGTGCATCGCTCGTCCATTTTCCCCTTCATATGCTCCGCTTGTGAGTAATCAACCCCTAAACTACAGCCCTGCAGCACGCGTCAAGTGAGCTAACGCGCACACCGAGAAACAAGTGAGAGATAGAGAGAGAACAACGCGCGCGCGTACCCACGCTCACGCGTGCAAGAGATTTGCTCACGAAGCAGCAGGCGAGAGCACGCGCACGATTTATTAAAAACCCGTGTGCGGCACCGTCAACCATCTCAGAGCACGCGGCGATCGCAGAACGTGTCGAACTGGCGGCCTTGCTGGGCGTGTGAATAGTGCATGCGCTACTGATTTCTCAACCTGTGAATCCGCGAATATATCTTGCGCGTGTGTGTACGGTTTTTGCTTGTCTATTTTTTGCACACCCCATATCTTCAACAACAACAGCCCCCAAACCCCCGAAGAAAACTGTGAGTGACGCGCCGTGAGGAAAGATTGCTTGAGTGTGCTTGCTACTTTTCGAGGGGTGTGTGCACACGGGTTTTACCCTCTTGCAAAAGCGGTGTAGTGTGCGTCGCAGTAGGCTGTGTGGAAAATTATTTACAGCCGCTTCGGACGTGGACGTGTACGTGTGATTAACGGCGAAGAAAGATCAAGGACGATCCTGTGTGTTGACGGTGGCGTGAGAGCACGTGTGTCCTGCAGCTCGAAGGTGCACAAAATTGGAACTTAACACTTGTAAGTGCTATGAAAACCCCCCGAATGAAAAAAACAACATTTGTTTCCTCCCAAGGGAGGAACGAATTTAAAAAGGAATAAATCCTCAAAGTAGGATACACGATCGCGGCTGGGCGCCTTAATCCTACCCGAGGGAGATTAGTTCGATGAATCATGATAGGGTGTCCGACACGCCAAACCATATCGGTGGACAGTTTCAACCCACCCACAGCAGAGCGTTGACATTATTCTCGTTTTCTGTTTTGTTTTACTATTGCGACCAAATGCATTCTACACCTTGTCGATCATCCCCTTGTTGTTTGGTGCTGGGCAGTTGCTCTGTGTGGAAGGGGAAAAAGATTGGTCTATTGGGGGTGCCAGCCTGAGCGACAAGTGTCCAGCCGTCCTGTGTGTGGTTGCGGTGCAAATTTATGGGTGAAAATTATGAACGACCGGATTTGTTTTCTGTTCCGTTCGCGCTACACAAGGCAGGCGCAGGATTTTGCAGTGTCTCAGGGGGTGAAATGTGTTGCTTCACGTTCACGTTCACCCACACAACGCGTGTTGTAATGGGTCACCGGGTGGAGTATGGGGTGGGAGGCGTTTAAGCGGAGAGATTGTTGCTTACTTTTTGTGCTTTATTAACGATCTTTGGGTTTGGACCACAGGGAAGAAAAATGTTGGCCAAGAGAGAAAAAGAGAGAGAGAGAGAGAGAGAGAGAGAGAGAGAGAGAGAGGAATTGCAAGAGCTATAGATAAATCGTACAGGAGACGGACGACGCTGACGCCAACGCTACCGGAGGCTGCGTCGTGTGTTGTGAAAGAAGTTGTGGAAAAATGAGAAAGGAGCCGAGTCGAGATAGATCTGTGGTGATAAAACGAGCAAGAGAAGAGGGGATGTAGAGGTTGGCTTTGCTTCAAAAAAGCAAAACAAAAGTTAAACGTTAAACAATCGCCAAACCGCGGTGTTGCGCTGCATCGATACACCGGCCAGCAGCACTTGCTGCAGCGTGCTGTTGATTATCGTTGATGAGGTTGTTTCGTTTGAGGTTTGTGTGCGCACCCAGCCACACGAAACACCTTCCAAAGCTATCATCTTTCATTGGCGTGCGGTTTGAGGCCGGGAGAGTTATGGGTAAAGTAAGTCGTAACGTTAAACATTTGTTTTATCTCACTCTTTCCTTTTTTTTCGTGTCACTTTATCCTCCGATTTAAGAGGGTGATTGGATTTGACTGACTGTCTTTCGTTTCGCGATGGTTCGTGAAGCTATGCACCTGTCGGAGACTTACATTGTCGTTTGTTTCTACCAGCCTTGTAGCTTTGAATGGTTGAACAAATATCTGAATGCTTGATATTTATCGAAATCGTTATCATTTTTAATCAACTTCAAAGCCACTTGTAGCTAATGTTTGTCGGTTCATTCTGGTGAGTGTTTAGTATATAGATTTCCAGGGTAAAATGTGAGAAGGGTGTGAGCTAATTGATATTTTTATTCCCATTTGATCACTAAGCACGCGATTGGAATATCTTTCCCAGAAATCGAGCCGCTTACTTGGGTTGAATCATTCTAGAGTCATTCACAGTTCTCACACAATTTGAAATTCGTGATGTTTTGTGAAGCATACAATTTTTTATAAACCTTAGTAGGACAAACCTTAATTAATGGTTAATTCTCATGCATTGTTGATATTTTGCTTTGGCAACAACAAGCCACCTATGCATGACTTCATGTTGCAGATATTCGAAAACAACTTGTCAACTGAATTAGGGACGCTTTAATCCCTGAGTATGACAGTATTTAGAAGAATTCATGAAAGTGTGAAAGTTCTTAAGCAAATGCACAATTCTTTAGATACTAAACCAACATACTATCATTAGCACGCAATGAAACGAAAGCGTTTTAAATCCTTTCTACGGCATAAACCAGAATGTTGGTAGCGATACGGTGCCGTACTTGTGCTTCTTTCGTAGCTAAAAGCTCCACTGACACTATTGGTGTTGCTTGTGTGTGAGGAATTTGCAAATTTATACATCACCTCCCCCCTCTCCCCCTTTTTCTTGAACAGTTGCTTTAAAAACTAAAGCTGCCGCTATGTAAGCACATCGTTTACTCATCGCGTAAATAAAGATAACGTATCGCTAAGATAATGTGGCAACCGACTTGGGCGAACTGTACTCTTCGGTTGTACACGGGAGATCTCCTAGCGAATGTCCAACACTTACTGCTGCCTCCTTCGTATAGTGCGTAATGGCAAGGCGAAAACGGTTTCAGTTATTAGTTCCTCGAGTTTATGGTCCCATGGGGGATCCGGGATGTACAAACTGCGGCACCACAGCAAGTGCTCCAGACAGCTTATGAAGATAAGTGTCGCCCCCGTATTGGCTTTCCGTCGTTTAAACATTGCTACAAGAGAGAAAGAGAGAGACAGTGGGAAAAAACAGCACGCAAGAACCAATCGATGTAAATGAGGATTGAAATTTGCATAATAGGTTCCGGACCGTTTGAACCGTGCCGTGTTTTAAGCAATTTCTCGTTAAAACCATACAGTGGCATCCCGCCTGTTGGTGGGAAATAGCGCACATTCTACCGAGTGGTTTGACCCGACCATGCACGCACGCATGCACGCACCGAATGGCAGTGTGATTAATCCACTCGAGCCCCAGGGAGGGCCAGAAGGTTACAAACAAATTCGCCTTCTCAGCGCGTGCTACTTCAAGCCGTCCGGCCACTTGACGCAGTTGCGCCCTGCGCCCTGGTTCTCTCGAGTTGCAACATTTGTGTACTTGGAAAGTGGAACACACACGCGCCTGAAATCCGGTACGCGGCATCCGAAACCTGAGCACGGCTGGGCGCAATCGGGCGGTGAGTGTGTGCCACACCAGTTGATGACCTTGGGAGTTGGAGAAGATCGCGGTTTGGTTCGTGCAGCTCGAGAGATTTCGCCATCGTTTGCAGGAACACGGCACAAACCATGCGACCACATCGAGTGAGGATGGGGTGCAGATCGGAAAGTGGAACAATGTTATCGATTGTCTTATTGTGATGTCATGCCCATGCCTATCCGGTGCGAGTGCTTTAGATATTGAAAATATAAGCGACTGTGAATCATGGGTCATAGAGGCATTAACAGAGCGCGGCAGCGTCACCACCATTCATGTCACCCAGGGATGAGATATCGGGTTTGAAGTATGCGGTTAATGTGCGACCGATGGCCATTGGGTAAGGTCATGGTAAGAGGGACACACAGCCTGATGCACAGTGTGTGACATGTCCGGAGAGATCCTCCAAGCAGTTCCACCGTGACTGAACGGGCGGCGCCTTCCTAAAACCATGCCTTGGGTCGGCCTTGGATGCAGACCGGAATGTAAAAGACACCACATAAATCGGGCATTGCACCTCGACTCATAACACTGCCGTGGGGTAACGAAGTCATAACCCTCGCCTGAACCAGCAGATCCGTTCGTGCTCGTAGAAGGTATCAGTGTATGGCGGATCTTACGATAAGTTGTGGTCGCTGTGATCTACTCGCCCTGCGGTGGTGTGACATTCAGTTATGCTGGTGCACAGCACCACAATGAGCCGTTTCTGGGAGGGCAATAAGCAAATCGAACGAGCTAACCATACGAAAATTGCTGATCACGGTAAACCCCTCCCCATTCTCTCTCTCTCTCTCTCTCTCTCACTTTACCGTTGCAGCACTCCAGGTCATGCAAAAGGGCGATCGAATGGGGGATGATTCTCTTGTGCTTTCTCGGAACTACTCCAGATAGGGCGTTGAGGCTGCTGTCATGGCCGTGAACGTGATCTGGTTAATGTTGCGCACCAGAGGATAGATCACTCCTAGCCGGGAGGAATTCGAGAAGATGATTCGTTTTTTTCGTTGTACTATTTAGCCTCGATCGATCGTAAAGATCTCCGCTTTCCTGCTTGAGTTTTGTTTATTTGTGCAAAATAGCGAACCTGAATGAGAGCAAACGATATAATGATGCTGTTTCTTCACCCTCGAGCGGTAAAACCCAAGCTTAGTTTGCTTGAGTAGCAGATTTAAATCACGGATGAACCGATCGGCACAACATCAGCTTCGCATCCATCAACAGGTGCTCATGATAGTTTATGATCCTACTTGCCATAAACACCGTTAAAACGGGGCAAGAAAGTGGGAAAGGCCCGCAGTATTGATTTAACTTTAGTGAACTCTTGATCGCAACATCACGATCAACCGTCGGTCGTGGCAAAAAGTGACCATCAGCCTCGTTTTTTTTTTGCTGGGTGGTGCAGTTATCGAGTGTTTACAATATAAAATGCATTCGATCGAGATCTCTCACGAGTTTCTGACTAGTCAAGGGAGTTCCGTTCTGAACCTACTAGATTCGTTCTGTTCAATGATCGAATCTAGGTTCAAATTTAAACAAGTTTTTTTATACCTAATCCTTTAGACCTTTCTACACCTATCAGGTTAAAACGGAAACTCACAGCTTCATACAGGGTTGACCAAGTCAGTTTGCGATGAGTATAGTTTAATTTACGACATTGGAGAAGTAATTTAATTCTCTGTGCAGTGTTTTACTTTTCTCAACACTTATTTTTCAACTGTCCAACAACATTTGTTTCTTGTTGACAGGCGTTTTTCGTATAGTTTTTTTCGTGGTCTTCGTGTACTTAATCTGAACAATATTTGAATCACATTTTCAAAATAAGTTTTGAATAGATTATCATTTTCTTGTTCACATGTTCATTAAGTTTAGCAATGGAAAATAAATCAGTTTTATTTTGTTTGCGATTACATCTAGATAACGAATGATAATGGTTATCTTTACGCGTTCTTTAAAATTTCTTGATTCAAAGTTCTTTTTCTCCTCCTTTCCATAATATTCATGATGAGTGAAAACTCCACTTTAAATTTCTTTTTGTATCCCTAAACTACTTGTCAAGCAATATTTTTTTCCTGAATGACTCTTCAAATTGACCCCAGCAAATTGTTGAGCTGTGTTCCGCTCCTGTTCTGGGCTGGAACTAGTTCCATTCTGGATCGAAAACAAAACATGCAATTTTCCCATCACTATTATCCGCTGTTGCGTTGAGCTTAGATGAATTTGACCCGATTGGGCCAAGAGAAAGTACACCGTAGGGTGTTGTTGTTTTGCAGTTTAAAGTAGTGCACAAGGAACGTTGAGCGGTTCGTTGATGGACGTATTGCCACACGTGCCCACCCAGACGAACGGTTTCTGAGGTCCGGGTACAGTCCAACGTTTGTACACGAATTCCAACAGCCACTCTCCGGTGGGATGAAGCTGGAAACAAAATACTCCGAGCTGGTTGCGTGTACCCATCGTTAGGCATGCAAGTGTTGTTTGAATTTTGTAAAAACCCCCATTGCAAAGGCAAGCGTAAATGAAGTGCACTTCTGTGGAGAAGAAAAAAAAACAGCAACCTTCCTCCGGCAATGCAATTTTACGTGCGTGCGATAATTTTGTGTTGCAACTTTTGCATGTACCCCTGGGGTTCGTACGCAGGAAGCTTGGTTTCTGCAGAACGCGCGTACTGGCAGTTCATGTCAGGGAAGTTTTATTTTCTTGAGGTACAAACAATCAAACAGCCCGGTCACGGTACGCGGCACGTTTGCATGTTACATGGGGGTAGCTCGCTGCCAACAACCTCCCACTGCAATGGCCTATGTTATGCTCTGGTTATGCTAAATGTTATGCTCTGGTCTAGCGCTGCTAGAACGTTACCGTTTTCCCCGGTCAAACGAGCGAGCGGTGCTGCTCATTAGCATCGGTGTTGCGTTTCGTGTCCCATTTGTCTTCTGTTTGGAATAGCTGCGCTTCATCCTGATGCTGTCGGCTACCGATTCAAACCGATCATCATCATTAATTTAACTGAAACCCCCCACAATCAATATGCCAGACGTCGGCAGACGGCGGAGTAGGTGCAAACAAACAGATGCAGGCCACTTTTGCTCCTTGTTGAACATTTTTGAAATTCCTTTTCCACGACCGCTGTGTGCCGAAAAAGATTATGTTTTGTTTTTTCGTTTGTCACCGTCGACGCAAACCGAGAGCCGAGTTCTTTTGGGGAGTAGATGAACGAAAAATCAAACACCCGCGGCAAGATAAACTTCCTGCCATGGGGCGTTTTCATTCGACGCCTCTGGCTTACCCATCTGGCGTGGCCGCTGGTTGGCAATCAAATGGTTTGATTCTTTCCACCCTTTTGTTGCCTTTTCTTTCGAACGATTTCGCCGTTCTGTGACAGGCCGCTGTATAGCAACATCAAACACACGACGCGCCGTGTCGATTTGATGCTCCAATTCTTAAACCGGCAAAACACCGGGCGGGAAGAAGGCGCCATGCCGCCCATGCTTTGCCTTGTTTGCTTTTGCTGTTTGTTTGTTGCATTTCTTGCACGTCTTTGGTGCAGCAACGTTTTTCTACTCGAATAAATCAGCTGGCAGTTCAAACGATGCGATGCGACTCGATGCCATATGTTCATCGGGGTTGCGTGTTGCTTTTTTGTGTATTTCCGGCTTAACGTGTGACAGAGTCAGCCTTTCAAAAAGGACTGGCAGGAGTTGTAATGGGAAAAATCAACAAACTCGTCTCAGGCCACCTTTCGCACAGAGTAAAAGAGGCTCGTTCCGATTGAGTGCGTCTTGCAGGTTTGAATTTTCAACCAAGAAATTGCCTATATGAGGTACACCAGTAGGTCACCCACTTGGTTACAAGCGGAAAGGGAGTAGTAAGAGCGAGGACGGAAAAGCAAAACATATCGCAAAATTGTTTCTGCATGTCACCTAGTCACCGAGTGTGAACGTGTTATCGTTCTTCTGGCTGTGGGTGGGTCAAAACAATTCGCCTTACCCGCAAGGGACTTTACACAGCTGGTCGTTGCCGTCACCACCGGTACCCGTGAGGGGTGGGAGGTGGCGGTTGCTCACTCACAGTTCGTTTAGCTTGTTATCACCTTCTATCTACGTGGGTGTCGTTCAGCGCTGGAACCGTTTTGTAAGCGAAAGTGCATGTACCCTCACCCCACTCCCGTCAGGGGTTGAGCGTGTAATTTACAGACAATCTCCCCAAGCCTTTCGTTCGCGTTATGGGAAAGGTAGCAGTGTGCCGGACCACACGACACATTGCAGTGTGTCGTTCCATTTCTGCACGGGAGCGGGTCACGCGCGAAAACTAACTCCCCTGGCAGAAAAGAGATTGTGCCGCTTCCCGGGCACCATGGGCCCGGGCCATGGTGATCAAATGGAGAGAGGGGGAAGAGGGATAAAGGGGGCGAGCTGGAAAATGGAAAGTTTTGCATGCATCGCGCGCCCTTAAAGGGAGGAAGAGGCCAGAGAGGTTTACATTGTGCGGGATGCCTGCTAGTGAAGGAAGCTGGCTGCGGCGGCTCGACAACTCGTTGCATGGATTATAACGCCAGGTGCGGCAGAAGGTTTGTGCAGTGTGTGCAACTTTATGATAATGTGCAACCATCCACCGAAGGCGGCATTTTCTAGACGCGTGTATAGAGGATGACTGGGCAAGATGGTACCAAAGTTTGAACACAAATGTTAGATTTGCTACAAGCTTAGGGCTTAATGAAGTAATCACACATTGATTAGGTTAGGGTGCACTTTTGAAGAGTATTTTGATCCTGATGGTCGGGTTTCGTCAATTTGATAGTTAATCCCTTCATTTCAAAACACAATCTGCGAGAGAAACTTTATCTCAACAATGCTTGGTGGTACACATGGAAAGGTTTTATGCAAAATAATCTCTTGAGGCAGCTCTTCAAGCAGATTCACTGCATGGAAAAATGGCACCAAAAGTGTCAGTAAACTTCTTCTTTAGTTTTCGTTGCGTTACTTTCGTTACAGAATCCACAAAGCTAGATTTTTTCCCTTAAACATCGACGAACGATAGCAATAAGAGTGGTCTGATATGTAAGAGCAATAACATTTAAATATGTTTCTAAAAAGGGATTCAGACACAGAGCTGGTCCTACAATCAGGTACCAAAAAGTCAGTTTTCAACATCAGTTTCTTGTGCCTGGGATCTAAAATAATGAATTTTCATTCTGTTCCTGTTTTAGCCTAATTTTTTGCAATAAAGTGTTCCAACATGGCCTAGTTCTAGATAGAAAGAATAAAAAAATGCATGTAATTTACTTATGTAAATATTTTATTTTTAGTTGTACAATAAACTAACACACTTACAAAGTAAATAAAAATATTTTTTTTCTCTAGCTCACGATTATGATTTAAAAGATTTTATGATTTTAAATTTAAATCCATTGTTGCGTCAAACAAGAACAATTCCTGTCAAACTAAATTTGTCATCGTGTTCCTACTTCTCTTACACCACGTATAATAGCATATTCGAAGGGAAAACGCTTCATTACCCTTTCAAAATCCCTTTCCCCGGAACCGGACGCTGGTTTGGTTCGAGTTTGTAACAAAATCGCAGCTCTAGCTGTAGCTCTACCTGCCCTGAAGTGGTCGTGTTTCCCGACGATACTTCAAATCATTTATCACACATGATCACCGCCACCCACCGCTGCCGAGCAAAACACATGTTTGCGTAACGAGGACCAAGGGAATTGGCAGCAATTGGCAATCCGCTGGTAGCAAATTTGCTAAAGTTGAAGGGTGTCAGCACCCGGGTGGCCCCGGACTTGTTATTGCCGTGGACGATATACGATACCCGGCAACATAACAGCGTACGTTGCGGACTGCTGCACTGCCGTGCGCACAGCGCATATCACTTACCAACACGGTCAACGGGGACGCACAAGAGTTTGGATGAGGCACCGGGCTTGGAAAACTTTGGAACATATCTTCTCAAACCAAGGGTAAAAGAGCAAGAGGAGACCCCCGAAATGACCCCCGTCTTCTCGAAACTCGATGCAATGGATTTTATCGTTCCTGGTGCGTTTTACACACCAGGATATTGAACTTTTAAGTACTTTTTGGGATGGTTGCTCATCGGTCTGGTGGGTGAGACAACCTTTCGTTTGTACATGCGAGAGGGCGTTGGTGCATTTGACACGGAGCCCTGGGACAACACACCGACATTATGATTATCGCTTCGTTGCAAAACAAAACGATCAGCCGTGACAGATGTGAATTGCGTTTTTTTCTCCCTCTCCTACATTGCATCGACCTTGCAACAGGGCATAGATTGCACTGATTGCAGCTGATTTATGAGCACGCAAGACCGGATTTTGTATATTGAGCTGGGCTCATTCAATCATTCAAAGTTATTTTATCGCACCGCAGCCGTAGAGTTTCGGGTGATCTCGTGTCGCATGATGTAAGTCCGTTCGCGAATCATCCGTTTGGCACGTCCACAAATCATCCACTCTATAGTGTGTTCCGCCTCGGTGCAGTTCACCGAGCTGGAGAAGCTGATTGAGTTGGGAAGGGAACGCCTCCTCCCAGCAAACCGGTGCAGCAAAGGAAAGAATGCAAACCGGCTCGAGGAGGTGAGCTAGCCGCGGGCAATCGATGATCGAATCAGATCAAAACACTAGCCCCCCTTCCGACGGAAGCGGTACGTGCGCATACCGACCAAGGGCTGAGTAATCGATCGTCATTCAGCCGTGAAGCTGCCTAGCGGTGACGAAGCGGCGAGAGGATGCCGAGGATTTGACGACGTTCCTCGTTGGCGCCGCTACAGTGCGGCCCTTTGAAGCGTGAAGCACGGTTCGTGTGTTACGAATGATAATTTTAACTTGCAGTAAAACTCTTCCCAGCAGTAAAACGTCGTCCGATACATGACAAGATATGGCTGCATAATATCGCTGCCGCTATGCCGCTGCACGTAGAAGGGATGGTGTGCGGTGCCGCATCTTTCGCCCGGGTTGTCAATTAGCATAAATTAGTCGTAAAAGTTAGTGTGTCCTCTGCGTGTTTCTGTTGCTTGGGAGCCACCATAACACGTGGAACTACGTGTTAGCCCTTCGCCCTTCCTTTTACTCTTCACTCTTTGGTGAAGAAAAATGCGGCCTGCATCACGACTGCAGCTTGATGAGCGATCGAGACAAGATTCGATTGTGTTCACCTCGTGCGAGGGGTTCGCTCGCCCAAGATTTACTACTGTTTGATGGGCTTAGGAAAAGCTGGTAAGCTTAATAACAATCGCTACCGATAAAATTTAACGCAAAGAAGAGAAGGGAGTCCAAAGCTTCTCGCATTGGGACGGAAGAATGTTTAAAGGGAACATGTTTTTTCGTTAATCTGCATCATCGCCTTGCACCTGGAGCGGTCGAAGATCGATCGTTTACGTTTACGCCCTGTTGGAGGCCGCAGCATGAGCAGATTTTTATCGATCACACGTATACAGCGACACATGGTAGTTCATGCCGGGCAGCCCGATCCAGAGAAACGATCCAGTGCGTTTATGAGGCCCGGTGTAAACGACTCCACAAGGTGAGACTTTCGATTTCATGCTGGGCTGTTAATGACACGCTCACCGTTTCGGTTTGCCGACATGAGTCCGACTGTTCGAAAAGGGCGTAAAGTAATTTAAACGCCGTGCCGAAGTGAATGGAGCCTTTAAATGAGATCATTATGCCGGTAATCGGCATCAGCGAGGGAAGCGTTCGGTGAGCTGAGTTCCAAAACGGGCCAGTGAGATAATGTTCCCGAACGCTCGGTAAAGTTGAACCTTTTTGCTGGTACAGTTTGCACAAATGAACAAACAACAAGCAACTGGTTTTTGTCTGAAAAATCACATTTGTCCTTGTAGTTGAAGGAGTGCGTTAAATTGAGTTCGACTCTTCAGCTTCCCAGCTCTTCCGACTATCAAGCGTTTGTACCCACAGATTCTCTGGTACACAAGAACCCTTTAATTTTGTAGATCGATCCGCATTGCTAGTTTGTTGAGTGGACGTTGTGCAATTTATCGTGATGGTAAAGAAGTAATTAGGCACGGTACTTCTACTGCACGTTGTTTGATTTTATAAATGCTTCACTATAATTAAATTATCGTCCGACCAGCACTGCAACTAGTGCTGCTACTAAACCGCCAGCACAACAGCCCTATTCCACGAGAAACAATGTCCGTGTCGATGGCGGTGTATCAATGAAAACCTGTTATTTGCAAATGAGGCTCTGGGACGGCTTCTGACGACTAAAAGCTTGCCTCTCTCCACGGGACGGTAATTATTGGAATCAATTACAAAACCTTCAGCCATGCCTGCTTGGTAGCCTTTGCATTGGGGAACAACGACAAGAGTGGACGTGCGGTCTCCACACTTTTTTATGGGGAATACACGATGTACTTATTTATGCGACAGTTTGTAACTTGTTGTTGGTTCTCCTGGGGGTTCCTTCTCGTGATTGACAAATGTACAATGAAAAGTAGAGGTAGCTGGCCCCATTCGGGGTGGAGGAAATTTATTGTCCACCCCGTGTGCATGCAATTGTATGATGGACATCTTATCGCTCTATCAGTCGGTTAATAGAGATCACCGTGATGTATCGACAGGCAAGAACACTGCTACGCTGGTTGCAAATCATTGGAGCAACCGGTTTATCATCCATGTGCGGTGACCTACAAAAAAGAGAGATAGAGAGAAAGAGGAACGAGCAAAGCAGACGAAGGATACGTACGGAGGAGTTTGTCCACTCTTGCGTCATCGGACAATCGGGGGGCAAAAAGGCAACAGCGATGAGACAAAAGTAAACAAACCATTAGCACCCATCGACAGTGTCGCGGACGCATCCTCGCCCAACTCTGCCCGCTTTTGCCAGTCTGACTAGCTGCACTGTTTGCAATGCGAGTTGCACTCTTTGGGGCGCGAATAGTGCAAAGTATCGGTGACAGCATAGGGACGTTCCGATGGAGCGAATCCAGCGAAGATCAAGGCTGCACTCAACGGCGGCATGCCTCGCCAGTACTCGGTTTCGCATGCTCCGAATACCAGAAGGTGTGGAGGAAGACCCATTACCCCGTCCCATTGCAGGTCTACCTTTTACGATAGTTGCTCGCTAGTGGATGTGACTTAGTGAGACAGTGACTCGTGTGGCTGTGCGTGTGTGCTCACCGGTACGGTGTTGGTACACTCTGTCAAAACAAAACCACCGAGAAATATGACTCAATTAAGCTATTTTTAACCGAATACCGTCCGATAGAGGAGCGCGCGGTTTGTTTGAAAATTGTAGGACACACTCGGAAAGAATGAGTGATACAGGCACACACACACTCAGTGGCCCGGACGTGTATATAAAGTCGACCCGTACGTCCCTCCGCCACGCCACGCCAATAAACTAGGTGCGTTTGGCCTGACAGCTGTCACTTGGTGCCTCTTGGCTATCGTTTGCATCTCTCGCTCTGTATCAGAACCGAATAATGATGACGATGATGCGCTTTGCTGCAATATCTGAACGCACGGACACGACCGTGTTTTGTTGTTCTAGAAAATAAAGGAAACCGAAATGAAAACATATCGCGATCTAAACTTGCTGATCCAAACGCTCGATATCCTCTACCGCTCTGGGGGTACACGTAGCACCCTCCACTTCCTGCATGCGGTGTGGAATAAATTTTCAAACACCTTTCGCTCGACAACCCTATCAAAGGCCGAATCTGTGCGTTTAGGTCTGCTTCAAAGTTCTGACCGAGCCTTGCCTTACTTCTGACAGCTGCGCCAAAGCTGACAAATACACACTCTCTCTCAGGTTCACACTCACGGGGCCTGGGCTGCTAATAGGGGTCCATTTTTCTTTTCCCACATTCCCACACATACACGTAGTCTCGGGTTCACACGGCAAAAAGGTTGGCCCTGCCAGCCTACGCGCATTGACATACCGGTCCCTTGTGTTCTTAGTTAGCCCTTTCGCGCGGGTGCTAAATGGTGGCTAGATGACGATTCTTTTTTTCTCGCTGCTCTGCCCTGTGTTGTTTAATATCTCTGTCACCGCGTGTCGCACCTCGGCTGAAGCTTGGGGACGATCAACCGGAGGAGCTCGGGATGTTTGCATATAAAAAATCGGCCCCGAGGAATGCATTAGAAGCCGCTAGCCGTTAATCTTCCGGATGGGATGTTTAGAACTCAGCAACACACGATTCGAAAGAGCTGTAGCAAGTGCTACCTTCTCTACCTACGGCCTGCTTGAGAAGGGTTGGCGCGGCGGTGGCTTTCCGTTTCAGAGGCATAGTTTCCCTAGTGCTAGACCAGTTGGGGCCGAATGAATCACTGGGCGCTGGGTGTGTGATTTATGAGCAGCCGAAGATCGGTAGACTAGAGCGCTCTAACGTTAGAACTGGCACTGAGGGCCGATTATGACAGTGGTCGTGTTGCGGGAAGGAAAAGGAACTGTGTAGCCTAATCGGTTCCGATTTCGGTACGTTGTGTCACGCACGACTTAATACGCACGCTTGAAGTAGGGATGGAAAAAAATCGATTTTTGGAATAGAACGGGACCAGTTTATTAACAGAAAGGAACCTACTAGATTGTTTGAAGCTATTTAAATATTAGAGAAGTAAAAATAAGAGGGACATAAGACCTAAAAGAAAAGGCTTGTAAGTTGTGAAATGATTCAAGCCGTCTGCTTTAAATATTTTGGAGACAATTGTTTATCCATAATAAATTTTAGATGTATCAAATCACGATAAGAATAATTACAAAATTTATTTAAAAAAGAGATCTTTTTTCGAATACACCATTTATCACAATCGTTGTCATTTACTTTTACTTTAAACCAAAATGAATGTGCAAAATTCCTACATTTGATCGTTCTTTTTAAGTAATGGAATAAACCTAGTGGGTTAGGCACGAAATTGCCATCACTTGGTTTTGGAACGTTAATTGAGTAACATCCCCCTTGCCGACATCGCGAACGTTTCAGTTTTGACTTTCGGCACGATAAGGCACAAAAAAGTAGTGCTCTCAACCACTTTTTGGTGCAGTTTGTGTGCATGTTTCATGAGGCAATCGTAATGGGTTCCTGGAAACACTTTAGCAGAACTTGGCTTAGTAATTAGTTTCTTGGTTACGGGCGAGCTAGTCATTAGTGCAATTTTGTGAATACATTTCGGCAAATCGGTAGTTGAGCCAAGATGTATTCACTGTCTCGTTAATGGGAAATGGAATTGTAACGATCCTTGAAGCTGCAGGAGCTATCCGTATAGGCACAGTGTTTCAACAGATTATTTTATTTTGTTTGTCTACTGTTGTTTCTCTGTTTCATTTTTAAAGCATTACGACAGTCTCATTTTGTCGTCCTCAAGACTCATGTCAATTATTTTTAATTATATACCTGCCCTGCGTGTGTCCCTTTCTCCACCATTTGTCATCCTTTGGGAATGTAATGGAACGAAATGGTAATTGAAACATGGCCTGCACTGCTCCCAACTCGCACCTTCTTTCCCATCCCTCCAAAGTGCTGTGTTGTGTTCCGTTACTGTGCCTCCAAATATGGTGCGAGCCGTGAAACTGCCGTACCACTGACCAGTGATTTCAATTAGTAGCACGATAAGTGAATGCCACCGTATTGTGCATGTAGCTCGACGGCGTTCAAAGTGTCTGAGATTTCGAGATTCCAAGATTCCAAACCCAAACCCCGTACGGCTGACGAGTGCGGCAGCTAAATGGTGTGAAACGATCTGACAATCTCCGGTGCACAATCGATCTTACATCGATTAAGCTTTACACGCGAATGATGGATTACACGGTGCCAATTGACAGGAGCATGAAAAGTGGCTCCCATTGGCGGTGATGGAGCGTTTGGTAGGGTAATGCTTGCCGTACTTTTGGAGATCGGATAAAGCGGGCAGCATTGCCGGTTGCAGTGCAGGAAGGTTGTGCGATTCTGTGAAGGTTGTGCTCACGTCCACACACAGGTGTTGGCCACCTGAAGGGAATGGGAGAGAGGGAGAGAGTGAGGAAAGCCGAGCTCAGCAGGGTTTGTTCCGAGAATTTTTGGAAGTAACACCTCCCCAGTTGCCCTTTCGGCACGTTAAATAGCATCCCCTAGAGTTTCTTTTTTGAAGGCCCTGCCGACATTGAACGCTGTGCGGTACGGTGAGAAGGAATGTATTTTTAGCCGATGACATCGAGTGCCCGAGGTGGAGACAGACACACACACACACGAAGGGAAGAGACAGAGGGAGCGGATAAGATAGATCCGGTTGTCCGTACGGTCGGGATGATGAAAATACATGTTTAGCAAGAATTTTATTTATTCCCGTAGGGTTGGTTGCGACGTCTCGCGCTCCTGCAATCTGGCAGCTCTCCCTCTCTCTCTCTCTTCCCCCTCGATATGATTTATTTCAAGTCAAACTCAAACCGGCAAAGTGTCAATATCTTCAACGAACGGGTACCCTTTCAGCCTTAACGAATGAGCGAAACTTTATCGTACGCGAAGTCGTCCCTTACCCTACCATCAATAATGCATACACCTCCGAACCATCGCATTCAATTTGTGCACAAATTGAAAATGGTTTTCTGTTGGTGGAATGCTCGGAAAGCGCGGGAAAGTAGGTGCACACACAATAAAGACATATTCATCCGGGGTATCCCGCAATCGGACAATTCAGCCCGGTGGCGCTTGTGGTTAAAATGGATGATTGTTTTCTGCTCGATCAATCGATCATTGAGCCGGACGGCAGACGGGAATGATTTGTTGCCAAAGATGTGATCGCGTTCGTTCGGGAAGATTAACTACCGTACGTGATGAATACTAAATGCATCGCAAACAAACACATGCCCGGCACATGCCGTATAAATTAATAGCTCTCTCCCTCTCCTCTCCCTCTCTCCATGTATTTTTCTGGAAAAGACTTCAAAGAATTTTTAAAAATACAAACAACCAAGAGACAGAAAAAACGCCATTTGACGTTGTTTAAAATATCGTTTCCGCTCAAAAGCGTTTTGTATGCTCTCCTTTCCGGTAAGATGAGGTGACCTTTTCGACACGATTCCGCCTGGTGGGATTATATGATTTTAATTTTCAACCCCTCAAATCCACCTTTGCGAACTGGTCGAGTTTGTGGCCATGATTTGCGAAATACCGTTTGACGTTTGCCGACTTTATGCTTTCATTGTGCTCTCTTCCATGTCTTTCCAGTTCAGACAATTTACACTCGCCCGAAAATGAAGACCAAACGTTTGTTGCCGCTGATACTCACGATGCTCGGACTGACGATGGTGATGCTGCCCACGGCCGAGACCTGTAGTTGCGAGATGGTGCATCCCCAGACGGCCTTCTGCAACTCCGATTACGGTAAGTGCAAATTAATGTGCAAAAGGTTAGCTACCCGCTGGGAAGGGAAAGTAATCCTTCTTACAGGAGGGGAGAGGAGGGCTCTCAGCTTCGCACGTGATCACCTGATGATGGCATTCGTCAACCGACTAGCCGCAGCCTCAGATCTCATTTTGCGGACCTGCATACGTCGTAAAATTGGGTTTTATTACTAGCGCAAGTTGTCTGCATCTTTGGAGTGGGTTTTAAATCATGTCGGCGCTCTTGCTGGATCAATGAGTGATGTGGAACATTGTGTAGTGTTATAAAATGAAATTCGTTTTAAACATTGACCCTATCCCACCACCGCCTTTTATGGCTCTTTCTATTGTTAATGGTTTAATAAAAATATTCCTCATGACCTCATCGTGTTAAGCATCACACCCTTCTCATTCTCCTCCTGCTCTATTCAAGCGTCATTAAAAATTTGTTGATAGCACATAAAAAGAAAGACACACTTGAACGAAAATTAACATCTTTTGTTTGCTGGTTTCTTTTTTTGCAGTAATCGTTGCACAAGTGCTGCGCAAAACGGCGTCAAAGTATCCGCATACGGACGCGTACAAGATTGCAATCAAGAAAGAGTACAAGGTAAGGTGGTATGCAAACGTGCGAGCACGATCCTGCATGCAATGCAGGGTTGGCGATCGTGGCAAACGCGTCTAACCGTTTTTGGACTATTGCTCACTTTCTCCACAGATGACCGATGAGGCCCGGAAGCTGTTGAGCGATGGCAAACTCTACACCTCGTCGTTTGACGCCTCGTGCGGCATCAAGCTTGAACCGTCGAAGCTGTACGCGATCGCCGCCGACACCGAACACGTGGGACTGTGCGACTATATTGAACCGTACGCCGAGCTGTCGCTGGTGGAAAAGCGCGGTCTGGCCGGCGTCTATCGCAAGGGATGCAAGTGCCGGATCTCGTTCCAGCAGGGCAAGCGACAGGGCAACTGCAACTGGCTCCCGTTTTCGCAAAAGGGTGAATGTGAACGGAGCTATGGATCGTGTGTGCCGGTCGGTGTGGTCAAGCCGGACGGTGTACCGATCAAGTGTCACTGGCGCCGTTCGCCCCGCTTCGGGCAGTGTATGGCCAAGCATGGTGGCAAATAGGCGGAAGGCAAGAGGGCATCGGTTTGCCGCCTGAGTCACGGATTGTTGTTACAGTCTCCGCATCTACATGTACGGAGCGATTTTATGTTTTATTTTCCCTCACACGAGATCGAACTGATCACGAACGTGTGCGTCGCTTATTTATCAAACACAAACTTTGTACGAAGGTTTTGCTCATGAGGATATTTACTATTTACCAACGGAAAGTCGATTGGATTGGAGCATGCCGAACACCATGCGTCAAATATTAACCCACGAGTAACGGGAGTGAATGTAAAATTTTACTTGCGTTAAGTACAAATTACGATTAGCCACGGTTGTACGCGGACAAGGACATGAAGAGATGAGAAAGAGAGAGATAGAGAGAGGGAGAGTGTGTGTAAACTTGTGGATGAGTGAAAGAGAGAGAGAGAGCGAGAGAAGTGATGATATTTTCATGAATAAATTATTGGATTATAATTAGTGTAACTGTACTGCATGTAGGCTGCTTTTATTTATTTTAATACTTTAAAGTGTGCTTACCATATCCTTCGGGTTCGGGAAGAACGTCTGCTCGACCAGCGGGAACGCATCACGCCCGAGACGTCGCTGCAGCTGCAGCAGATGAGCAAACACCCACGGTTTGTCCTTTTTTGGAGAGATTTTTGGGAAAGTTGAAAATGAAAGAAATTAAAATAAAGTAACTGCGTTAAAACAAGCCTTTTAGCAGAGAGTTTTACAAACAGCGAACAGGCCAGCAATGTAATTTTACATCAAACAAGCAAAAGCACAGGACAGTCAACCGGAAAGTGGATCCTTTTTTCATTGCGAGTTGGGAAGGTTGGTGGCGTTAAAGCAATCGCGACATATTGGTGCTGAAGGTTATTTAAAAGCCTGAGGCTACCAAGCAAAAGCCAATCGTTGTATAGCACTTGGACAATTGTTCGGTTGCTTTAGAATTTTAAACTAGGCGTGAGGGTCTGTCAGTGTGTGGGTATGTTTGTGTGTTGGTTTTTGTGCCCATTTTTGCGAAGGGAGTATGCGGGTATAAGGCGAAAGCAAAATATATAAAGTATAAAGTGTTGAAACAAACCGATCAGGCAGCAATTATAAAACTACTCCAATATAAAACTTAAAAAGCACTAAACTTAAAAGGCACTTATTGTTAATAATGGCAGTTATTTAATAACACTTGTTGTCACTCCAATTAAAAGACTAGAAGTTGTCAGTGGCAATAGTGCAACAAACATTAAAATTTTAAGAGTCTTTGAAAGCTGATTCATTAAATGCTTCAAGCTTTAATTGTTTTCATCAAAAATTCATTTTTTATCGTTGTCTGCTCATTGTGTACAATTATAATTTTAAAGGAAAGTGCAGCTAAGTTTAAAGACATATTCATGAAAATTAAAACTATACAAACATTTTACGGAAAAATTCTTTTTTTAAACATTTTACGGCAAGAATGCACTTAAAAAATATAATAGAAGTGAAAGTAGGAAAAAACAGCTAGACTTTCAACTCTCAGTGCTTTTTTTTTTTTTAAAAAAAGGCACAGTTTTTATGTTTTCATGCGTTAGTTCATTTAAAAACGAAAACTGTCCAATAAGCGTTTGATCTTCTTCTTCTTAGGTGGCACAACAATCCCTGTGGGGTCAAGGCCAAACCAGAACACCATTGTGCTTTGGCTCTTTCTGTGACTGAGTGTACCCATCCGTAGCAAGATTGTTAATCCTGCGTATGGGAGGTTGTGATTTAGTGTACCCATAGCAGAAGAGTAAATCCTGCGTATGGGGGTGCGGCAGCAACCCGAATGGGATTCGAACCGACGACAGGCCTTTTGACAGGCCTACGCCTTTACCGAGCCGCCCCCAAACGTTTGATAACAAACACAAAAATATAACGCTCAAAATGAGACTAAACTTGTGATATGAAGATATTAGAATTTTGCTATAACAATGATTTAATGTTTCTTGTTCTACAGCACCATTGTAGTTTTATAGAAAAACCTGCTGATAATAGTTATTATGCGGTAATTTGTGCAGCGGCCCTACTTGATGTATTTTTTTTCTTTTTATACCAAGGCATTCTCTAATGAAAGCTCGAAACGTACTGAAAATGTAAAAGAAGCTTATTCAAAAATATAATTAAAAGAAAAAACTCAAATCAAGGCTGTTAACGCGCAAAAGCACACAGGCACAAAGCAATAGCGCAAAAGGACTAGAAAGCATCACACATACGCACACTTCTAAAACAGGAAAAAACCCTTTTTTCCGGGTGACTTACCTGGAACTGGTACAGCGAGTGCAGTGAGTTAATGCTCGGCACACCGCCATACTTCAGCCCGAGCAGCGTCGAGCGGTAATCCTTCGATCCGTCGCGGGGTGGCTGACGGACCAGAATAAAGTCCGGTCGGAACGGTTTCACTTGCTTCGATCCGCCCCGGTTGCAGCCCACCATCGGACCCGAGTCGGCACTGGCCGTCAGCATGATCTCGCGGAATTCGGCCTGCTCGACGCGAATGTCGTAGTCGCTGTGCAGTCGCTTGCCGCGGAAGTACTTCGACCAGTCCGTGTTTTGATCATCCACCACGAGCAGCGTGAAGCACTTGTCCCGATTGAACGGCTGCACCCGGCTGGCGGTGGAAACGGCTGCACCTACAACGAACAGGAACAGTGCGCATCTTGAGCGTGTGGGCAAGCAAGAAGCAGGCGTGTGGTGCAGCGCATACTTACCAATAATCGAGGCACCCTGGTCCCGGGCCGCACCGGTCAAGCTTTGGACGCGCTGCAGCAAGCTTTCACGCGACTTGGCCGGGCTCGAGGGAGCGCTAGTACCGCGTTGGGTAGGACCCTTGCCGAAGCTTAGCGATAGCTCCGGGCCACCAGTGGGCGGTGCGGAACCGGGTGGCACCGGGCCGCCGGGCGACACGGACCCGGCCGTACCGGGGGCCGGCGGGGGCGGAATGTTGGGCGGACCGCCCGGCATCGGTTGCTGCTGGAGCGGTGGCTGGGGGCGAGCAGCGGGCGGCAGGTCCTTCGGATCGACATCCTCGCACTCGGAAGACAGGTCTCCCGAGCTGAATCTGCCAATGAAATCACTAAATCAGCACAGCGACAGATCATGCAGGAGGCCAAAACAAACAAACGAGGGAGAAAAATAGAAACCGAGAGAGAAAGAGACAGACAGAGAAGAAAGAGACGAGAGAGAGAGCACGGCAACAAAGAGAGTGGAAAACGGTGCAACAGGAGTAGGGCAATGAAAGGAATAAAGAAACGATGGTTGGAAGCATGAAACGTAACAAGACGTTTCACATAACAGAGAAGATACAAACACAGACGATCGAATATGGAAAAAAGAACATTATTCCAAAAAACAAAAAAAAAGAAATAACGAAACAGAACACCAAAGAGTAAAAATAAAATAAAAATAAACAAAATAAAATTTAATAACCAAAACAGAAATAAAAACAGGAAAAAATGGAACAACATAACAAAACATCGAGCATCAAGAATGGAAGTTTCGAAACAGCAAAATGGTTTTAACGACAACGAGAGAAGAGAAGAGAAGCAAGATATGAAGCATACATGTCATAAAGAGAAGTTGAAACATGTGTTTTTGGCACAAAATATACAGTTGGACACAAGCATACCGTCGGGTTCGGGGTCGGTTTCGCATGTTTTTGACATGGCACGGGCACGAGGACGAGTGACGGGGTGTGTGAGAAGAAAAGAAAACCAAGCACATCAAAGCAGAGAAGAAAAGGTAATAGAAAGAGAGAGAAAGAGTATGTAAGAGAGATAAAAAGAGATAAAGAGAGAGAGAGAGAAAGAGAGAAAGAGAGGGAGAGAAAGAACAGGATTACAACATTATTTTGTACAACACACACACACACACGCATAGAAACAAATGCACTCGCGCACATTTCTCGTGGGGAATTCGATTTCCCACTCTTCGTGAAAATAGGGGAGTGATTTTTCCTTTTGTTGGTGTGCTACTTCATTGTACACTTCAGTCCATTAGTGAGGGTGTAAGGTAGTGCCGGCTCGAAGTACTCGCTGGCCAGAGGTGTTTAGAGTGCGCTAAGTGTGTACACATATATCATTCCGCATGGTATATAAGGCATGGTTTGATGATATGGATTTAACTAGTGTGGGTGGTTTTTTGTTTCGTTTTTTCAATTAACATGACAAAAAGCGTGTCGCAGAAAGACATTGGGACGACTGAGCCGAACCATGAGGGTATTTAAGCACATGATTTTGGGGAAGGGAGAGGATTTGTGTTCACGTTCAACCGAAACCAAGAGATGAAAAACCGTCCGTAGCTTGTCCAGAGTATAGTGCAACAATTTTTCTTTCACTTAAAAAATGGCCAATGTCCGGTAGTATCTTCTGGACAAACGACGATGCGCCGGGTAAAAGCATTACCAACGAAAATTGTAATTGTATCGCCATATGCTAGTGATTTCAATGGTACGATCTTGATGAGAAAACAACACAATTGGTGGGGATACAGTGTTTCTAATAACTATGGAATGAATCTGTTCCTGGATAGATTTTGCTCGATGAGAAATAATGGTACGAAATAAAGTGGGTCGGGAAAATGTATGAAAAGCGTTTGGGAGGGGGAAACTAGCATGTGCCAGATGAGGGAAGCGAGACGATTGAGGGTACTAGAGGATGCCGTAGACACGGCGGTACTTACCGGCGCTTCAGGAAATTAACATTGCTGGTAAAGCTACTCTTGAAACTTGCGAAAGACAGTGTGCCGGCTTGTGGATCCTGCAAAGAACAATCCGATGGCCGTGTCGACCGGCAGAAAGGCGAAAAGTAAAGAGGTTACAATAGTTTGTTGCAACGAGCGACGGTACGAGATGGATTAAACTGTGAATAGTACGTTGATGAAGCAGGTGAGTAATGGAAGTTGCCAGGCAACAGAACTGGATTTAAGGCAACGTCTACTGAGAGCGTATGACTTGTGATGGATTTGAGTGGAAAACGGGTCAACCCGGAAAGTGCAACGCCATAATGAAAGCGAGCTTACTTCGCACGAAAAAAGCTATAATGCAACTTTTTAATAGCGCTAGGTTAAATGATCGAGCAGCTTCCATGTTGCAAGATGAAGTTTCAATGTAAGCTTATGCAGGTGACAGGAAACGATGGAAAGTGTGTAGAGGGAAAACTTAAAAGAATTGACGAGAATGGAAACCAAGCAACAAAAAAAGGCAGAAAGGTCGAGCGAGACACTTAGTGACAAGCATGAACAAAGTGCAAGATTTCCATAAAAGTTAATGATTAAATTGCACGCTAAAAGATGAGAGGAGCTGGTTGCTGGTATGCAAAACGCTTCGTTTAACTTTTGCGCCTGTTTGACTACCAAGAAGTACGAGAAAGGTAAACGGAATATTTTATATGCTATCTTTTAGTTTGAATATAATTAAATCGCGTTTTGTATTCTTTTCAAGAACCGAGTGCAGTCATATTGCATTCTAGATTTTCAGAGTTTTATTGAGTGATTAAGAGAGGTTCAGATTCAAAGATTAAGAAATACTTTAAATAAGGATGTGTTTAACTCTTTATGGAATCATTAAATAAATAAAAACCAATTTCAAGTGATTTTCGGAAAGGGGAAAAATAATTAGCAATCGAGACAGGATAAACAATATTCATACGACAAGTTATTGAAATTTTGAACAAATTTGAACAAAAATTTCACATATTTCGTTATAGTCGTTATAGTAAAACTGTAATGTTTTTTATAATTCCACAGTACTGGCTACAGTACGAAAATAAATTGCTCGCACAAGAAAGTGAATTGATTGGCTCTTGACATTCATTTAGGCAATTCGGGAGAAAGATGTAACATAAGTTAGAGGAAAGAAATGTGCCAGGATGTGGAATGCGTAGAAATCTTTGATCATTCATTACATAGAATGTTAATATAATAACGACAATAGTTTTGAATAACTCTAAATACTGTTCTGAGTTGAAGTTCTAACATCTGAAGTACATCCGTTGCTAATAACATAATAATTGCAGGTTAAATTAGTCAAGGTTTTCCTTTCATGCTGGTAAACCTGTTGATTTTAAAAATTAATAAAAACTTCCACAGTTTTCACTGAAAATTTTCAAAGAAACTCTTGATATTGCAAGGTGGATTTCATTTGAAAAAAAAAAATGATTTACTCAGTTAAATATTACATTTAAATGTTATGATCTATTCTGGGCAGCAGTAGTGATTATGAATCTCTGGTGCTTAATTTCAAAACCAACGGCAGTTTTCAACTACCATTTATCAATCGATCGAATTACTATACCACCGTAGATAAACTAATAGCCAGAAAATATATATATATATCTATCGTGAAATGAGACCCTTCAAGGGTACAATTACTTTTTAATTGATTCTAGTACAACACTTAAAGCTATATTGCTGTAGCCTGGATACGAACAAAATTACTGTATAATTACTGTAATTTGAAAGTGACGGTGTTTCGTATCAGAAACGAATCTGTTGTAAAGAATAACAGGAATTTGGTTACAATCGATTTTTTCCAATGTTGTTAGAAACAAACCTCAGTTGTTAATAATTGTTCTATAACCTGTACAGTGTGACAACGCATTTGTGACGGTTAAATCGATATCTATCGCCACACCCTGGTTTAGAAAGTCATCTATCAAGTTAAATCACTATCTTATCGATCAATTTTTGTCTTTTTATCTATTTCTCTTGCAATCGTTGATTACGCTATGAATTACAACTTATGAAATCAAAACAAAAAAAAAACACATACAGAAAAGTTTTCATTCCCTCACAATGTTTACAGTGTGCAAAAGTTTCTCCACAAGCACAACACAGCACACATAACAAAAGCACAGAAAACCCCAAGTTTGTGAAATCGTAGAGCGAAAATGGAAGCTTTTCCGTGTAGAGATTCGTTCCACACCGATTGTTCGTGCTTCATGACATTTGAACGTGTCTCTGTGCTGCTTGATTTGCTTGAGCGGACGAAGACGAAAGCAAAAAAAAACTATAAAAAGCGAACAAAACTTTGCCGTACCGGTGCTGTTGGAAAGTTGGATGTTTCACTATTGAATCATCACAAGTATTTGCGACTGTGTGTTCGTGCGTGTTTAAGGTGTGTTTAAGGATGGTTGAATCTGTATGTGTGGGTAGTTTGCGGTGGTTTCTGTCAGCTCGGTTGGCAGGCTGCCCGCTAAACATAAACTTTCGTAAAAGTATGAAGCAAAAATAAGTATAAACCGGTGAAGGTACGGTAGGATGGAAATAGCTCAGCAAAACGAATACGAGTAGAGGGATGGAATAATTCAGGCTTTTAGAGATAACAACACTTTTGCTCGCAAACTAACAAACGATCGGCGAAAGAAGTACATGAATTACAAATGGAAAGATAGAAGTCCCTTAGAATTGGAATTCATAAAGATTTACTAAGTTAAAAAGGGTAATGATGAGAATGAAAAAGATAGCACGTTAAACTAATTGTCCAAAACACACATCACCGTTTTAAATCATTTAAATTGTAAAAGTCTAAGAGAATGGAAAACAAGCCAAAAAAGAGGCACACCAAAGCTCTCCGTAGTAGTTGCTCAAACACGGTGGAGAAGCCCGGTACTTTTCACGGGTGTTGATGCTGTTGCCGAACAAAGTTAGACTTGTTAGGCGCTTCTGGGGCCATTCCGCCATGCACGTTACGGGTGATGAAAATGATGATGATAAACCGGACGGACAAGCACAACTATTTCAATCATGCGGCAGAGGGATAGTTTGTTAAGGCGGAAGCAACTAAACTAATAGCTCACACTGGCAAGCGCTCGCCTGCATGTGAGCTGTTGCTCTCGCACAGGGTAAGGGTATGCTCGGTTAGAAGAGATGAAGATGGATGATGCAGAAGATGTGGTGAAGCAGATACGATGTTGCGATGGGAAACAATTATTACCTTTGGCGGGGCGCAGATTCGCCCGCACCCAGCGTCAGATATGGCGCTAATATTGAACGGAACGGAACGGAAAGTGAAGACAACTACGCTACGCACCCGAGTGGCGGCTTAGTTGGCTTCCCTCGGCCTTGTTTGGGGTGTGTTTGGTGTATGCTGCTGACGAGCAGAACGGGTAGAGCGCGCTGTTGCGATTTTACGGGCGCTGCTGTTTCGCTAGTAACGGGACGCGTTACTTGAGCGCTGGAGCTCTCGTGTGTGTTCGATGCTGATGGCCGGATGAAGTGTGTTATTGACTCTTCTGTCGCTGGTTTGTGGCGGGTTTTCTAAGCACCGAGCACACTACTGGGTAGTACTTTGATGCCAAGGACTGATGATGATGATGATGGCGATGGTTATGATGGTCTCTACCGAGATGCACTTTCCGTAACAGGGAAAGGATGGTCACTAGAGGTACACTAGCTGACGTAGCCGACCGGGTGCCGAAGTGAGTGAAAGGAACAATGATATACGGGATAAGAACAATTACGTTAAAATCAAATAGAAACGATGCAAACGTGATGTGTGTTGCTGGAAATGAATAGATAAAGGAAACAGGTTTGTCCAATTGCTTACCTTGACGTGTTTAAGCTACCTTGCTAAAGTATGGAAACGTTGCGTGCGAGTTGATACCAGTTGAAGCAGTAAACCCTTCACGGAACCTGAAATGCAGATATACAGGAAAAACAAAGAAAAATTAGCATGATAAAATGTGGACAACATCAAACGATTTACAGCTTTAAAGTGAAGTGAAACATTTGCATTTCTTCCTCTCGCTGGGAAGAAAAGAAAAAGGGAAAAATAATGAATGAAGAACAATGTGAGTGATTCTTCAAGTCTTTGCTCGAGGAAAAACGCTCTCTATCCTCTGCTTTTTCTCTCAGCAAACACACTCAACAGACACAGGAACAGTTTTCTGCCCGGGAGATACGCCACATCACCGTGTTTATGTTTTCGGTGTATTTTGTTTTCCCAGTCACCATTAGGTTTTTTTTTTCCATTTCCTGTGAAATATTTCTCAGGCACTCGGATCGGTTTTTCTTTCCGTTTGCCAACCTCAATCGGTTCTAATTTTGTGCCAAATGCTCCCAGCAAGGAAATGGCGATACGGCGTCCACACACCCCACCGAAAAACGGGAGGGACGCGGCCACGCGTGTGAAAAGGGGTAATGAAAAATTCATTAGCTTCCGAGCAGGCCTCCCGGGGGTGCCTTTTTCGCGCATGCTGTGGCACTGGCGTTTGCGGTGAAACGACGCCCGGATGTTGTGCCGGAGTTGTCATCGGACATGTGTTCTCAACTGTGTCACGAGATGGCGACCCGATGGTCCTTTCCATTTGCCCATTTCCAATAACGGGTCAGAGGACTTTAGTTGGCTTTAGGGCTAAGCAGAGCTCAGTGAAGCTGCAGTGTGCTGCATGAGAGGGGTTTCGAGATTGATTAAAACAGGATTGATTGTGCTCGGTGCAAACAATGATTGAGTTTGCTCTGTTTGTGCAAATAGAGAACTGCAATGTTGTTTACTAAAATGCAAAAATTAAGCACATACGTTAAATTTCAACTGCTTCATGTCTGATTTTTTGTAATGTATGTAAGATTTATCCATGTTAAAATAAGCATCTGATAACGAATATCTTGCCACCACCAGAATTTTATACCTTGAATAGCCTTGCATTACTATTCCAAGTCGTTCGTAAGAACAAAGAAACATAAAACCCACCCTTAGACACACTCCAGGTGCACCTTCTTTCAAACGGAACATCTTGAAATGGCTCGGATAAGTATAGCCATCTTAACATCAAGCAGCTTGCCCGAAGTGCCCTCGAAGGCATACTTTAAGCTCGTCGTTGGATGACACAAAAACGGAAAGAGAAACAGTTTCCTTCACCTTTAAGATTACAAATGTTCAAGACTGTAGTTAGTAAGTCACACTTTTTATTTTCCTCCTGAAAAAATGTGAACAAAAACGCTCACAAAATAAACATGGAAAAAGCATTTTCACTGTCCCCAACTCTGTTTAGGTGTTATGGGCAAGAAGTCCCATTTTTCTTTAGCCCATCAACCCATCCAAACCCCTCGTTCGCGCTCTAATACGCTTGCTGCACAGGGGATAACTCAATTCCAATTTCGATTTCGACTCATTTGTGTAGAAAAATCAAGCCATCGTTTCTTCATTCACGCCATGTACCGTACGTAAAGAAGCAACAGCACAATAGAAAAAAATCGGCTCTACGTGCTTACCATCCAAACACCGAGGGTCAGCGTGGTCTCCTACCGTGAGCCAACCGCTTAGAGTGCCGCAAAGGATGATGGATGCCCCAGTGAGTACCAATCTAGGACACAGCGGGATAGCCAGAGAACGATTCGATTTATTTTCATAGCTTTGCTGGTTCCGCTTGAGGACAAGAAATGGAAGCAGTCGACAGGAAAGGGTATGGTCGGTGTTTATAAATTTATAATCAAGTTCA